>JAOEHQ010039668.1:0-12426 GCA_025447715.1 Asclepias incarnata | reverse complement strand
AAGTACTCCCCGTAGACGAGTCGGATAGCTCCGGTGGAACACAAAATGAAGAAGATTCGGAAGAGGAATCCATTTTTATTTAGTAAAAATGATGTAGTTTTGGTGAAAGTGTGTGAAAATATGTATTTGTTTTGTGAATGGTTTGGTTTAAAATAATAGTATTTATAGTGGAATTTTTTTTTTTTTTTTTAATGCTCCTAACGGTCGGATTTTTAAGCCCCCAACGTTCAAAACCTCTCAACCCGTAACCAGCTTTAAGCCCGCCCCCATCAAGCCCGTCTTCAACCAGTTGGCATGGCGGCGATGTTCCCCAACGGGTTCCCCAGCCAGCCATCCCAACCCGTCGCCACTCCTCTCCCCCTAAAAACGCAAATATAGAATAAGAATTGAAGCCCTTAAAGTGGGTCTCTGGATAAGTTATTTCGAAAAGGGAGGGAGAGGGAGAGGGATTAGATAAGAATCATTCTAAATGTCATGTTTAGAATGCCTTCTTTGTACTGATGGCGTGAGGCCTTCGAAATTCACTGGACTGTTTCAAGTTTAGCATTTGTTTGAGTGTCTTATATAATTGTTTATTTATTGTTTTTATGTTGATGGTTTCTTAAAATAATCCATTTTCAGAAGGAAAAACAGGAGTTGAGACTATTGATATTTGGTAGTAAAACATTATTGTTTACTAACCTGTTTATGTGGTAAGGCTGCGGATGACTTCATTGATATTTGAGGCTCCTTTCACGTTCAAACCAACATAATAAATCAGAAATTGTTGAATGAAAAGAAGACGTGATATTAATTTAAATCAAGAGCTAACTACTCTTTTGTTCTACTCACAACATAATTTAGAATGTTGGTTTGAACATTACTGGTTTTTTATGTGTTCTTGACAGAGTGATGGAACATATCCATGGCAAAATTCAAACATCGAAAGTTACACCAGAAGATGTTATTAACATCCTGCGAGAGGATGTGATAACTAAGGGCGCGTTTAGTTATAGAAAATGTTTTTTAGTTTTCCATTTCCAATTTTCTAGAAAATGAAAGGGGTTTTCAATTTTTAGAAAACAAATGAAAATTATGAAAACGTGTTAAATTTAGAATATGCTAATTTCATTTTCCATTTTAGAAAACTAGAATACATATTAGAGATGTGGAGGAGAGAGAAGGGGGAGATGGAAAATGGAAAACATCAAAATGTTGTTTTCCAAATTCATGTTATAAAATGAAAATGGTGTTTTCTATTTTCTTGGAAAATTTTGCTTGAAAATTCTAATTTGATCGCGTATTCTGTTTTCCATGTTTTCTTAGAAAACAAAAATGGAAAACAAGAGGTGTTTTCTCCAACTAAACGCGCCTTAATATTCTTAATTGCTTACTGATACAAGATGCACTGAGGACTACTATCTTGTCGAGAAAATGGAGGTATAAGGGGACTACACTCACTCAACTTGTATTTGATAAGAAGTTTGTTGAGTATCCAACGAAAGGCAGGATTTTTATTACTGGAAGAACAATAAGTAGACTTCTACTTCTACATACTGGACATCGGGTCTTCGGTTACCTCAAGCCAAGCTCTAGCTAAAGCCATTTGTTCATCATTTGTCCAAGCAATTTGTTTGCTTTTCGCTCATGGCTCATGGGCTTCTTTCTTTCTATGAATACATCACCGTCTTTGTAGTCTTTGTAGTGATGGACCGGATTTGTTCTCACCCTCCTCTTGGTCTTGTGTTTTTTGTACCACCTCGATTTTCGGTGAGTGTGGTGTAGCTGGTGGGGTGTTGACAAGCCTTTGTTGATCTAAAAAATAAAAAAGTAATTAGTCTAAGTAATAAAACTTTTGGTTTATGTAATGTATAAAAATAAATAAAGTAAAGACATACCAAACATTTGGCCCGGTGTGTTTTGAACCGCTCCAAACCCGTATATATCTTGTTGCGGTATAGCCCACGTAATGAAACCTCCTGGCATCGGTGATTGCACTTGCATTTGGTTAATATAACTAAAAATTTGCGGATTTTGGTGAACGTTAGGATCGTTCATCATGTCAGGTTGGTTGGGGTTGTTTGAACGTGGGTAACGAGGATTTTGGTTGTAAAGATTGTAGTTGGGATACATTTTTTTAAAAAAGGATAAGAGAAAGTGTATAAAAATGAAGTGATATAGAGAGAAAGGTGTGAGAAATGTATAAAAATGAAGTAATATATAGTGTTTAAAAATAAAAAATGGAATTTTTTTTTTTAAAATTCCAACTAGCCGTTTTATGTGGGTAACGGCTCTTTTTTGTTTGAATTCAATAGATACATGGGCGACGCTTTTCTACCAGGCACGCTTTTTTTTTTGGACCAAAAACGCCCCTCGGGGCAGTGTGGAGGGTGGCTTAGGGGAGGAACGGGGGCGTTCCCGGGCCAATTTCGCTCCACTCCAGTTATTCTTAGTGGTTAACATCCCGGACCACGTTAAAATCCCGTTAGGTACATTCCAGGGGATGGTCAGGGAAAGGTTTGGTTATGAGATATCCCGGTTAGGCCGCATACTCGCCCTTCCAGGTTACCTGAATTGAGGGGGAGTGATTAGATAAGAAGCATTCCAATTTTCATGTTTAGAAGGCCTACGTTGTACTAATGCTACATGGCCTCCAAAATTCATGAGGACGACCCTGACTGTTTCAAGGCTAGCATTCGTTTGAGTATCTAATATAATTCTTTATTTGTTGTTTTTATCTTCATAGTTTCTTAAAGTGACCCATTTTTCAGAAGGAAAAACCGAGTTGTGATTATTAATACAAGTATTCGGTAGTAAATCATTTTCACAGTGACAGTTTTTTTACATGATACAGAATTGTTTTTAACTTGTTTGCTTGGTAGTGACTGCCGATCATTTTGTTGATATTTAAGGATCCTATCTTGTTGAAACCAACATATACAGTTAGAAATAGTTGAATGAGAATAGGATCCATTGACCCGATACTAATTCAAATAAAACATTACAGCTTGTTTTCCATCTTCTTGTCAGGGTAATGGAACATATCCGTGGCAAGTGTCAAATATCCAAAGTTACACCAGAAGATGCTATTAGCATCTTGCCAGAGGGTGTGATAACTAATATTCTTGATTGCTTACCGACACACGATGCAGTGAGGACTAGTATCTTGTCGAGAAAATGGAGGTATAAGTGGACTGCTCTCACTCAGCTCATATTTGATAAGAAGTTTGTTGAGCATTTTACAGAAGGCAGTGATTTTATTGCTGTAAGAATAATAAGTAGACTACTTCTTCATATTAAAGGCGACATAAGAAAGTTTGTCTTCTATATGCCATATTGTTACTTTTCGAAGATGGATTTGCAGGATATCAATAATTGGATTATGTTTTTGTCCACAAAAGGGATAAGGGAGTTCACTCTTATAGATATGCGTGCAGAACCACTTGAGTTATCTAACCATCTTTTATCCTTCACGGATTTGAAACATTTGACGCTCCATAACTGTTGTTTACACCGTATGACTACTTTTCATGGTTTTCCAAATCTTTTGACATTGGAATTTAATCGAGTAAGATTTAAAGACTGCAAATATGGGGAATTGATAACTTCGTGTACATTACTTGTGGTTCTGAAACTCCATACTGCTGAACCGACAGGCAATGTGAAACTTGTTGAGATTGCGAAACTTGAAAATCTCAAAGTTTTATCCTTGAAGTTATGTGCGCTTGACAATCTGGCGATCACAACTTGGGATATCTTTCAGCTAATGGCTTCTCTTCGGAAACTTCAGAATCTTGCTTTAGATTTTGAAAACTTCAAGGTAATATATATTGGGTCTTTATTCACTTGCAAGAATATTGCGGAGAGGATTATGATTTATGAATTTTATGACAAATTAAAATTGGCTTTATTACCACGCTTTTGCAGTTCATGGAAGAAGCTACTGTTGTTTCGTTCGCTTTACCTGGCCTCACATCTCTTTCATTGTGCAATTTGAATTTGAACATTCGCATAATGGCCTTATTTGCTTTTGACTTGATTCGATTCTCCCCAAATTTGCAGACTCTTAAGATCATGGTGAGTGTACTGCGTATGTATAATTGCTCATAATAACCACTTATTCTTATTTGTCTGAATACGATCTAATATTGTAGGCTACATACTGGAATCCTCCTACGTTAGCTCCTCTTACTTCTTTGGAAGTGGAATGCTCTATAATGGGTAACCTGAAGCAGCTTCGGATTGTGGAGTATGGATTCATTACAGACTCAGAGATTGAACTATGTTTGATCAAGTCTTTACTTGCTTATTGTTCATCGTTAAAGAAGATGGTTATTTATTACCACAGAACGCGGCACGACTCTATTTATTACTTAGATCTTGCTGAGAAGTTAATAGCATTCCCTCGAGCCTCTCCCATAGCTAAAATCGATCTCGTGCACACGTATCCCGGGCTAATCAATTTCTGTTGACGTTAGTATACCCAAACCGAGAGACATGACTCGAATACAGTCAAGAGTTTCAACCCATAATGGCATAATGTCAGAGTTCATGACTCGTATCGTTGGCCTAAAAGCTACTTAGTTCTTGATTTGTGTTGCTTTTGAGATTTGATTCTATCGGCTTTGGTAGAATCTTTGCTCTACTTTTGCAATCAAACAGAACAATGTTTATTTCAGGAGTGAATTTATCTTTGCATTATAGTATTCATACAATACTTCTGTCTTTTAGCTTTTAGAAAATAGTTGAATTAAATCCGAGAACTTTCATGATACGCACGATCTTAAATGCCGAAGACGCATGGTACAAGTACACACTGATATGTGGTGTAAAGTGTTCTGTTTTTGTTTTAGAAAATGCTCTGTTTTGTAAAGAGTACTTTTGTTCAACTAGTAGTAACTTGGTATATGTTCTAAACCATTACTTACAAGGTTGAAACTCACTGCCAACAAGGAGAATGGGAAGACTTGGTCGAAACATAATGTCATGTGTTAGTCGTGTAACATGTGTAGAAAAGCAACATATATATGCCAGCATCTGCCAACTTTATAAATCACCACGTGAAGAAGTTGCCTAATTCTAGTTAACATCACTCTTGTGTTTTGTAAATCGATATCGACAGCATCCTTCCAGCTGCCTAATTCCAGAAATGGTAGTTTTTTCCGCCTTCTTTGTAAATGGATATTGACAGCATATATATGTTTTGTTGAATCTAACATGTTTTTATGTTGTGAATTAAAATGCTTTAAGACGATGACATTATCACATGTGATGATAACTAATTAGCATCACGCGAACTTTCCTCATTAGTCGTTCTTACAAAATTCAAACGAAGATTTTTTACATGTTTTTGGTAAAGATATAAAGGAAATCGATATGCATACACGTCTCTTTCAATATTTTGAAGACGAGACCCACATTCTACCCAACTGGTTGATAATCTACAAGCACGTTTTGTAAAGAGTATTAACAAAAATGGATATCTGAATCTTGATCATTTTCGTACCATGCCTATTTGGTCTATACTCACATGCCATCACGTGTTTCTTTATCGATTTGTAGTAAAGTTAGGTAAACATATTTTTCGGGTTAATTATCTACTTAATGCCCATTCTTCATCGACTTTAAGCATCCCTTCAACCAAGCTTTCACAAAAGAACTAAAGAAACATAAATGTACAGCAAAAGATAAAACAAATGTTGGCTTGTTTTCTAGTTTATATATACACTTGATTCTTTAATTCCTTATTAGTTGACATAAAGCTATGGCCTCAGAAATGCTATGCCAGTTGCCAAAGGCTATGTTTCCAGATGATTTTGAAGACCTACCAGAGAACATGGAGTTAGATGAAGAGCTACTTAAGGTGTTACTTGAAGAGATTAACGATTACAATATTGATCAAACTTCAATGGTGGAAACGGTGGTTGACAATGTGTTGCCTGTGAAAGAAAAGATAGGAGACTCGTCTTATTTCTTTCACGATCATGAGTCTCGACTACTGTTTGATCAGGACTATCAAATACATGATATTGATTACTGGATTGCTCAAGATATTGTTGAAATGCCTTACACATTTCCTGGATTAGCATTTGAGAACGAGATGATAGATTTCTGGCACGTGGAGAATCAAGTCGAAGAGGATACGATTGATGACATTGCTTATGTCGAGTTATGGGAGAAGTAAGAATTGACAGGCAATATTACAAAAAGATGTACTTCATCTATCCAAAAAGTTGGAACATTTTATTTGACTCAATCAAAAAAATGTTACATATTTTATTCAGTACAGATTCGTTTATATATACTCGGCAACAATTGTTTGACACTCATTTCTTGGTTAATCTCTTACCACTATAGATTCTTTAAAAATCTGGTAGATTTGCACTTTGTATTCAAGAGGTAAAGTGATTAACACGGATTGGACCCATTTGTTTTTAAACCCCCCACTTATGGCTTAAACAGGTGGCCTTAAAATGATTGACATTTTACCCGGTTGACAAGTATGACCCGTTTGACCCATTTCTATTCAAGCTTGTCTCTTTTACCATCAGGTTTAGCCATTAGAGATACCTCATAAACAAAATTAGTTCATTACCACCGGAGAACTTACTTTTTTTTCTTTTGCGAAATGAACTCCCTAATCTGGAAATAGGTTTTGTTCTTTCACCATGTCCGCAAACCTATTGTCTATATTATTTTGCCCATTGGAAAGTCATCTGAATCATGTATTGAATAGAGATTTTCTTTAGTTAGATCAGATACACTACAAGAAAAATGAGCTAATAAGATTGTAAAGTTTTTTTGACGACTGCGACGACCGGTGTCGTCAAAAAAGCCCACTAGATGACAAAATAGTCTACTTTTTGACAAAATAAGATTGTATGGGTCGGGGTATGTCGGTTTGGCTTAGATTGACCCAAAAAATTGTTTAGCTTAACTTGTGCACCTATGGAATTTTTTTTCCGAAACTGTCCAAATTAAACAGAAACTAAAGATCAGACACCTACCCTAAGACCATCTTTAAAGATAGGTGATATGAAGAGGTGAAAGGAAGGTGAAGGGTTAAGGAGGGTGGTGAAATAAAGAGGTGAAAAGGGATAGGTGAATTGGTTCACTGAGTGTGCGGGGGGACAGTGGGGTCCATTTTTCTTTTATTATTTGTTTTGTTTTGTTTTATTTTGATTGGTATATTGTGAGGTATAGTGGGATATTAAATTAGATAATGGGTAAAGGAGGAAAATAGAAGGTGGTGGTCATAAGAAGGTGATGCCGACGTGGCAGGAAAAAGTGTAAGTAAAAGGGTTGAAGGGTTAAGGATGTTTTGTGTCTGCCTTGCCGACATTGCACCAATCCAATAACATAACTTTTGTATTGATCAGATTTTGATCATGAAAATAGGACTGAATGAAGAACACTCAGCTCACCAAGTTACCGTGGCATGTGGGGAGTAGTAAGATAATTTCAGGAACAGCTAATATAGACCATGCGACCCCCTGTATTGAGACTCAGACCCATTGTCTTTCTCGACGTATAGTCATAGTTCGAGGTATTGATAATTCCGTTACGATAATGACATAGTTGTTATTATTCGGTTTTTAATATTTTATTCATGTGAATAGTCTACACATACATTTCATATGGTATAGAACTATAGATTACTGTCTTATTTGATCTTATTTATTGTTAAACCTATATACCAATGAATCATATATTTAATTTAAAAATATATATATATAGATTCCATATATGCCGCCTTTAAACTTTTATATAGTTAATAATTTCTTTCTTTAGGCAATAAATTGCCGCCATTCCCAATTTCTTTCCCTCAACTCCCACCAACCCAATCATTATGGATCAAAAGCCTGAAACACCCTCCATCCCGCTAATTATCCGCTTCAAGCTTTGGATTGTTTCCACTCTCACGAACTGGGGAATCCGCCCCGATGGCACCCTTGATAGGCGCTTTCGCAACCTAGTTGACTTCAAGTCTTCTGCTACATCAACACCTGTTGAAGGTGTCAAGTCCTATGATGTGTCAATTGACCCTGATGGTAATCTCTGGTTCCGTGTCTTTGTTCCCGTTGTAACCACTGACAAATTGCCCATAATAGTGTACTACCATGGAGGCGGGTTTGCATTTTACACCGCTGACAGCAGCCCTTTCGATGGGCTGTGTAGACGGCTTGCTAGTATGATTCCTGCCATTATTGTTTCTGTTAGTTATCGCTTGACCCCAGAACATCGATATCCTTCCCAGTACGACGATGGACTCGATGTCCTAAAGTTTATTGATGATGGTCAGAATGTCAAGAAATTGCCAGAGAACGCTGACCTGCGGCATTGTTTTGTAGCTGGAGACAGTGCTGGGGGTAACCTCGCCCATCATGTTTGCGTTAGAGCTTCCCGGAACAAGTTTCACAATCTTAAGGTAATTGACACTATTCAAATTCCATTACTATTACTATTTCTCATAGTTTTCACCGACTCAACCTTTTTGGTGGCTTTAGGCAAGATCAATTTTGGGGGCCTTTTTAAAAGTGTATAACAAAAACCTTCCTTCTTTATCCGGGCTTGGAACGGCAAAAATAAACCAAAAATCTTATAAATGGCGAGTTAAAATTATTATTTTTATTTACTGTTTATATGTATAAAGAACGTTTAAAATATTTATATAAAGTTTATTTTCTATTTTTTTTAGAAGCAAACTCTTTAATCAAATCATTATATACTCAATCTCATAAGATAATTTTTTTTCAATTGACAAAATAGCTAACCTATTTAATCTTTCTTGTAACATTGTAAACGGTAAATAACTTTCTATGAGTTTTAGTTTAGAAAAACTTCATCGGCAGTATCAACGTTGACTGGCATGGTTAACATAACACTCTATTAGCAATATATGCATTTAGAAAGGTATTAAACTTTTGAATATAATTTAAAATGTTAATAGCTATCACTTTTTAAATGGATAATATATTTAAAATGTTTAGTTTTAAAACTTTTAATATCAAAAAATTTTAATTTTTTAATAGTAAATAGAAAACCAAAAATATCTATACACAAAGGAAACTGTTTTTTTAGGTGTTCTAGTTTTAATAAGTCCAAATAACTAAGCCGCAAAAAAACCTGATAATAGTCCCGGTCAAATAACACTGAAATATAGGGGCCTTAACTATTTAGGACCTTAGGATACCGCCTAACCCAACACTATTGTTGAGCCGGCAGTAGTTTTCACCACTATTTTTATGGTTGTGTATACAAACAAATTATTACATATGATACCACTATCATTTATAACTGAAGGTGATTGGACTGGTGGCGCTACAACCATTCTTTGGAGGAGAGGAACGAACCGAATCAGAAATATCACCTGATACTTCGATAGGCCTAGCACTGAACCAGACCGATTTCTATTGGAATGTATTCAAACCACTCTCCTCTTCGTCCGACGAAAAATGGGATAGAGACAATGAGGTGATCAACGTTAGTGGGCCAAGGGCGGCAGACATAACTGGTTTGGACTTTCCAACAACATTAATTGTTCTGGGAGGGCGTGATATCCTCCGGGACCGACACAGAATGTACTATGAGTGGCTGAAGAAGTCGAAAAAAGATGCATATTTGGAGGAGTATCGATACATGTTTCATGGCTTTTATGCATTTACAGAACTGCCTGAAGCCACACACGTTATATCTGTAGTGAAGGACTTTGTTCAGAAGCAGATGAATACATCTGCTGAATAGATGGACCCGGCACAAGCTGAAATGTTCACAAGCATATTTTTTTTTAGTAATTGTTTAGTTGCAATTTGTTTAAGGTAAAAAAAAAAGAAAGTAAACTTGTATCCTTTCGTTCTTCTTATCCCGTGTGCACAATGAAAATACAGTTGTATAATTCACAAAGCAACTTGAGAGAAGGATCTCAAACTCTTAGATTAAAATCAAGGGTCAAGATTCAAGATTCAAAAATCATCTTGAAATCTTGACCCTTGATTTTAATCCAAGGGTTGAGATCTTTCCAACTTGACTAGTCAAGTTGGAAGAACTTAAGAGTATCCTTTCTAAGATGTATAATAGAAAGAAAGAGTATTTCTAAGAAAGTAGCTTTTAAGCGTCATGCATTTGTTGTACAAAAGCATTAGCGGCATATTTTGTTGTCCATTTGCTTTCTATTTCCATGTAAACTCATAATTGATGTAAAATTTGAACCGTTACGATTCAATTATTATAAAAAATAAAACTGTTAATTGTCTACAAACTAATGTATATGACACTGTAACTGTCGAGGTCAAATATGAGTAGTGATTGCTAAACTAACCTAAGATGTAAATCAACCCATGTATATATAATAGGATAGGATTGTCTGTTGGCCAGATTCATGACCCAATGTTGCCCATCTTTTCTTTTGGATACAGCTTTAATCGACATAACTAAACACTTCATGCCTTTATGTACAAAATTTTACTTTCTATATATAAAATTCACACATTGGATTTTTATCCACGGAAATAGACGCATAACATGTTATAAACACTTCCATCACTCAACTATACAACAACAATACTCAATCTCACAGATATATCGGAGTATAAAAACCAAAACTATAGTACATGGTAACAATATCCCATATAATTTAGACTTTGGTAGCCAAAAACTCATTTTTATTCCACATAAACCCACTTGACGTACCTAAAACCAACTCTTGGGTAAAAGGTCACCCTGGTAAGATTACCTAAAACCAACTCACTTTAAAGTCTTTGCAATTTGCCCGTGTTTTGTATATTTTAACATGTTATAATGTTCTCAATCAAAAGACTTTGAAATTATAAAAAAAATTTTTTTTGCTAATGATAGCCCTTAACTATGGCTTGGGTTAGCATACATAAAAATGTCGTGTATAAAAATAATCATTCCTTAAAAATAACGATCAATTTGCGTGTTAACCATATGCTTAGGAATACGATTAGCAAAATCCATAAAAATAATATCACATGAGTTGATTAATAATTTGGTATGTTAGCTTCCAGATCAAAACCATAACAAACTAGGCGCACTTTATTGTTGGGATTAGTTGTACTTACCGAATTCAAAAATACAATAGATTGTTTACATGTTCTTGCTTCTTGGTGTGGTTATAGATGAATTGGATATTCATACATGTCCCTTTCAATTTTGATGTAAGAGGAGACCCACATGTCCCTTTCAAGTTTGTAAACTTTGCTTGTAAGTGTAGCATTGCTCATTTTTATTCATACAGTCAACGATTAAATTAAGGTCACTTAACTATTTTTATGACAAACAAAAATAATAATTTAGATAATAAAATGAGAACTTACATGCACATATTTAGAACGAGATGATGGCTTTTTGGCTCATGGAGAATCAAGTTGAAGAGGATATAATTGATTGCATTGCTTATGTTGAGTTGTGGGATAGATACCTAAATAAGAACCTACTAGCCATTCTTTCCAAGCATTTCATAAGATTGTACTCCCTACATTTGAAAAGTAACACCATTTTCTACATTAAATGGTTCAAGAAAATGTAACATTTCTTATTAAGAAAAGATTTGTTACCACCGCAATCCATGTATTAACTCTCCAATTTGTGTGTGAGACTTTTTTTTTTTAAAGATCCATGATGTTGTCCCATCCTGTGTCAAAAACTGGATTCTATAATCAGAATTTATAGTAGGTTTATCACCTTTCATTCAAAAACTATGAGAAATAACTAAACTTTAATAATGATTAGCTTTTAATTAAAAACGGAATCCTATTAAGTCAAAGCAAAAAGTTTTTTATTATTATTTTTTATCGGTAAATTTATTCTACTCCTAAAATACCTTAAATAATTATAAAATCACCAATTCCAAAAATTGAACCCTGGATTCACCTCGAGAGACTAGACATTCTACCAAGTGGGCTAACCCTAGTACCCCATGAAGAAAAGAAAAGAAAATGTTAACTTCCTAATAGACACTTATAAACTACAAAACCTTTAATAACAAAATGTTTGGTTATATTTATGGATGCCACCATACACAAAACTTCCAATTAGACAATTATAAAAAACTTAAGACCATCGAAATTATGCAATCGTTTTTATTTTCACAAAATCTTGGTAAAAAAAAGTAAAATGCATGACATATTGACATTCAACACTCAACAGTTTAGGCTTTAGAGATACAGGGCCCAACAGAAGTGGTACTGAATTCGTTGGGTTTAATAGAGCCCAAAAATATTTCTCCATAGTCATCACATTTCTTAGGCCCAATATATATATACCATCTACCAATCTATACTACATAATAAATCATTTGGAGGGTGTTTTAATTTTCAAAAATTTTAAATATTTCCTTATATATCATATCATTTAATATCATTTAATATTTATATTATTTATATATTAATTGATTATATATTATTTTTATATTAATTTACATAATCA
>JAOEHQ010039657.1:0-12426 GCA_025447715.1 Asclepias incarnata | reverse complement strand
CAATAAAACGAGATATTGTCTTTGCAGCTAGCTTGTACATTACTGGATTGTAATAAGAGTATAGCTGAAGGGATTTTAGGGAACAATTGTATGTTGTACACTTGTCAATGTTTGACTAGGAGCCACGTTTATTAACGCGACGACATTCTTGACTTAATGTAAATTGACGATAAATTTTCTGTTTTTAGTTTAAATCTTGCTGGCCAAAATTGATGTTTTTATTTTACCAAGTTGGTGACCAAACATGCAAATCCTGTTTAATCTGTAAAGATATTCAAACAATTTTGCAAGATAATATTAAAGGTAGTTTCATGCATGCTTCGTGTTGGAGTCTATTGGCGTATTGAGTATTTTTTGAAGATCTTTTTCTATGTTGACATGATACATGCACCAGGTCGTCCAAATGGCTTTGTTCTCGACTTGCGTCGAAAAACCCAATAGTCGATGATCATTTAGTAAGTTACTAGATTATGCTCCATGTGATGCACGGTTGAGGTAATTTACATATAAATTGATTATAGCTATATTATTTTAAATTGTATTATATATAAATATTGATTATAGCTAGATTATTTTAAATTATATTATATATAAATATTGTTGACGGTGAGTTAGTATTTTATTTAATTTAGTCCATTAGATCAAATTGACTTTCATGTACAAATTCACCCATTTAAATGAGATATAATAACACATGTGGATAAAAAAAAATACCATTTGTTCGTAAAAAATAACACAAAAGTACAATGTAGATAAACCTTAATATAGTTAACTATGTTCAAGTTGACCGTCATTAGGGGGGAGGGAGTGGATCGGGGTTGGGCTTCGGTTTTCACCGGCACCGCGCGGGCACACCGCCGCCGGTGGTCGGTTTCTGGGTGGAGGCATGCGATTTTGGTGACTTAAACCGATTTGGTGTTCTTTTTTTCTTTTTTTTTTCTCTTAATATATATACAATGAAGTATATATATATTTGAAATCCGTTGCTGCTGCTTCTTGTTGTTGAAGAAGATCAAACTTAAAGAACTTTCGATTTGGTTGGACATCGGCTTGAAGAAAGGGAGAAAAAAAGAGTTGCAGGTGTGGAAAGGAAGAAGAGTACCTCGAAAAAGAAGAGGAGTTAATGTTGGCGCACGATAGCTTTTCAAGACTGCAAACTTATTAACATTCTTTTACTAATGGGTGCTAAATATCTAGCCTTATCAGGAAATTATATAATACGTTTTCATATATTTAATGTAAATATATTATATTAAGTTAATTTACATTTTTATGTTTTACCTTTATTAATTTATTTGTGTTTTTATTTAATGAAATACTTTTATTTAGTGAAATGAATTTTTTTACATTTATTAATATGACGTGTGATATAACCATTATAACATAATAAATAACTAAATGTATATGATTAGTATTATATAATTATATTATTATGCTTTTATTTTATGTAATGTTTGTGTTTTAATGTATTAAAAATAAATGAGAAAAAAAAGATGATGTGGAAATTGGGGAAGTTTGGTGACCAATGCCACCGTTTTGGGGAGGTTTGGGGAAGGATTGGGTGAAATGAGATGGAAGATTTTTATTGGATAATTGTGAGGTGGCAATTTAAGGAAGTTTGGGGAAGGGTGACCACTCCCTCCCCCCTTAGTATTTAGTAAGGTAGGACAGCTGCAAATCTTATGTATAGATGAGAGAAGTTGAGATGATTCTTACCAACTCATCTACTTATCGTCCTTTCGCCCTTCATATATTTCTGTATATAAACGCAAATCGACACAGATGCATTCTCATTCGAGCTAAATCACCTTCTTAGCATCTTCTACAATCGATCATATACGCTCTGCAATATCAATGGCTCATTCCCACCTCATGACTGCCTTCCTTTTAATACTAGTTTCAGTCACTTTATCATCTCTAGGTGGAGGTAAGACTGTTGCTGAGGCACGTAATCTTTTGGAGTTTCCTGAGCTTCCAAAACCCGAGATTCCAGAGCTTCCTAAACCCGAGATTCCAGAGCTTCCAAAACCCGAAATTCCAGAGCTTCCAAAACTCGAAATTCCTGAGCTTCCAAAACTCGAAATTCCAGAGCTTCCAAAACTCGAAATTCCAGAGCTTCCAAAACCCGAAATTCCTGAGCTTCCAAAACCCGAAATTCCAGAGCTTCCAAAACTCGAAATTCCAGAGCTTCCAAAACTCGAAATTCCTGAGCTTCCAAAACTCGAAATTCCAGAGCTTCCGAAGATCACATTTCCTGAAATTCCAAAGCTCACATTTCCTGAAATCCCGATTCCTACATTTCCCGAGCTTCCAAAGCCAGAGCTACCGCCTCTGCCAAAACTAGAAGTACCAGAGGTGCCAACCATTCCTGAGTTGCCCAAGGACTTTCCTATCCCATCCTTACCCCATCCTTAGAGAACTAATTTTATCGAGGCTTGCAGTTCATTCGCATCTAGTCGTGTTACTATTCCTACCAAGATCTTCATCATTTCGGAGTGTTTGATGATGATCCTTTGCTGTTTTTATGTTCTCCATTGTTGTGTCCGTTGTTGATTAACTTATGTACTTCACACTTATTAATATATGTTACTTATTAATCGTTAAATGAATCGAATGTCAAGTACGTGTTATTTGAAGTTGTAAGTATCATATGGTGCATGGTAATCGAAATTACAATTCCATATATGTATCCATTTTGAGCAATTGCCCCAGTCAGGTTACGATACCAAACTGTCCAACTCAAATTACAATTCGGATAACGATTGTTGATCCAAAGCTAAAACTAGAGGCGGATCCAGGATATTATTATATCAAAAAAAAAATTGACTTGAAAATATGAGGGCATAATGAACTAAAAACATAATAATATACATAAATATGATATAGTTACACCAAAAATTTTTGGGCCGTCGGGTGCGGTTGCCCCCAGTATTTATATGCTACATCCGCTCATGGCTACAACATCGGACCTCCATGTCATTGAGAAGACTTTAAAAAGGGAGGTGTTCTTGAAGTCACTCGATCAACCATGTTAGCATGGATACATCACTGTTTGCTAATGACATCAACTTTTCATATGAAATGTTAAACACTAAAACAATTTGGAAAATGTCTGCTATGTATTTGCTATGAACACAAAAAACAAAAGTTCATTTCTTAAACTTCATGAAATGGTGAGCAGTTCTGTAACCAATATTTCGTTGCAGTCACTATAAACACACTTCTGTCGAACTTTTTAAGTATATTGCTCGAAAGTTTTTTATTTTCAAGCGTACGTAATAAATACTGGTTTCATTTCTTTAATAAAGTGAAATAACACCCAATACCGTCTTCCACGGGTAATGGTCCCAAAACTAAGGTAGAAAATGACCTCCGACCTTGCAAGGAGTGAAAATCAAGCCCTTGACCTCTGTCTCCAGAGGCAAGGGTGTTAACCAAGGCTTGGATCTAAAATGCTTTTTTAACTCGATTACAGCAAATTTTCATTCTTTTTTTTACTGAAAGTCTGAAAGTAACCAGATCCACAACCTATCGGTTGATACGCCGCCTGAATATGCCACATTTTGGTATATAACAAACGTGTTTGTTAAAATGTAATATAGGAAACAGAAGTATAACAAAATAAAACTGTGATGGAGTAGAAAGATGGTAATGTTGGAGACACTAATTGAAGAAAAAATGAAACTATGCCACTTGCATCAAACATCCAAGTGATACAGAAAGACAATTATATTTATGTTACACACAAAAGATACATAAATTTCACTATCATGAACTGGAAAAACCGAGAACCCTATAAATTTTATCCAATAATACATTCACAACAATGATCTTATGACAGGATCCTATATCATGTTATTAATATCAAGAAGAATATGAACAACACAACATCAAGACCAAAATTCACGGTTCTTGATGGCAAATCCACCTGTTTCCTGTTTTGGACTGCTCCTCTGGTAATCAAGAGTCCACTTCTCGTATGTACAATCTACGAAATTATAATAACCCCCATGGAGAGAAAGCAGACCTTTCGCCACTCGTTCTTTTACCCATGGGTATGTAAGCAAGTTCAACAGTGAGTTATTTATTGATTCCTGGAAAGTTAGATGAAATTCAACATCATCAGGAAAATTTCAACATTTTTTATAAGATATAGACCACCTGAAACTTTACACTGACCAAAAGCAACAAAAATCGGTATTTTGACTTTTGATAGGCAACCAAAACTCAAACCTACCACATCCAAGTTCCTGTATTGATACATTTTCTTTTAAGAAAGTTAACTCCATTTTTTCCAAGTGCAACATCCTATATAAAGTTTGATGTGCTGGTTCATTTATTCTCCAAATTTAATGTAGCATACATCGGAAATGTAGTTTGTTTGATCTCAATAGTCAAATAGTTTCTGTTAGGAAGCGAGGGGAGTAGTATATAAGAGTGAAAAAACATATCCATATTCAATAAGACGGCCTAAAGAACGATGACTGCATTTTACTACAGTTGACTTATATAAGTAAATGCAAGTCTATTCCAGATTTCCAGTTATAGGAACATACCCCAGCCTAACCACTATACAAGAAGAAAAGTTCCGAAAACAGAAGCAATACATATAGGTAAAGGTCTATCATACCATATATGTGAGAATCAAAAGATTTGGAAAGAAAAAAAAAAGGAAATGGGTCAAATTCGCCGAAGGGGTAAAACAGGTCAACGGCCCACCGAAGTATAGGTTTATTGCACACAACCTACTAAATCAGTTTATTCAGTAGATTAGATAAGTATTGTAATAATGAATGTTGTAATAATATTTAACACAACACAAAAAATTGGACAAAAAGTATGTCTGGTTAACCAAAACAAAGCAGACCCAAATCAACAGGCAAAAAGGTTACTTGTTATGACTCATTACCCAACCCCCCTATTTTGCCTTCTCTGGATATAGGGTAATGATAAATCATAGGCACCTTTTCGCAGTGTTTACATTGCTGGTCAAAGCTAAGGTTAGAACTGATAGCCTTTGTGCTTGATCTTGCAGGCTTTCCTACTACAACCCAATTCTTGATAAAGCCACTGAAAAGCAAACAGAAATATATGAGATTGCATGTCTAATAAGCGTTGGGGGCAAAGAATGTGATGAAAAAAACAAAGAATCAGAATATGGAAATGATTGTGTTTGTCAAACCTTGATTTTTCTTCATCATCCATGCTCATGAGGGCACGGATGCCTCCACAACAGCTATGGCCAGTCACCAGTATATTTTCAACCTGAATTGATGGAAAAAAGTGATAAAAAAAAACTCTATATAGAGGTCTCTTCTTGGAATAAATCGTTTGTGGTTCACCCTTAGCATGTTTCTTTTGGAAAGTTGTTGTAAAGTTGGCTTACTTCTCTTGAAAATTGAAAGGTTCATATCAGTTTGAAAGATAAAAACTGGTTTGTTCAACGTCAGAAATTTCTACCTCTTCTGTGGGAAGATGAGATATATTGTAATTTCGTAAAAGACAAACTATCTTTTAAGAGACAACAAATTCCAGGTGAATTTACAGACTCTGAAATAATTACGTGCATCAATACTCCATAATTATCAGAAAAGTATTCTTACTTCAAGAGTATTCACGGAAAATTCAAGTGCAGCATTTGTTTCACATGGTCCATTCTGCTCATGAAATCAGAAAGAACATAAATAATTCTACTAGAGAAGGATGCAGCTCACAAGATCACAAATTCAAAAGCAATCAGGGTCTTTAAATTCAAGCCTATTAATGAAAAATATCAAAAGAGGAACGACATCAAACTCATCCCGAAATACCTCAAATGCTGGAACAAGATTAGCCACATTGCGGACAACAAACGCTTCACCAGGTTGAAATCCTAGGATATAAGAGGGACAAACTCTTGAATCTGCACAAGAGATTACCAGGAACTGTTCTTACAATTGTCAGTCAACAAAACAGAATTTATTAATCATAAATGAGAAGTAAGACAGAATACTATTTAAAAAAAACACCTTTGGGGCTTGAGCTTCAGCAAGTTGTTGATAGCACTCCAAGTTTTCCCTGTCCAAAATTAGTTTTCCGAATTAATGTAAGCAGATGACTCCATAACAAAAATATTCAGGTGAAAGCATCCTTCTACTTACAAGTATTTGTGTTTCTTAAAACTCAAAAATCTATTCTTCATCTCAGCGAAAGGATTGCTGCCATCATTGGCTTTGGTTATAGGCATTGGTGCATTTTCTTTAGTTTCTTGAATGAGACCTACCGCCTCCCTAGAAGCTCTCAATCTCAAAGCCAAATTGCTCCTGTAAATGTGTGAGGGAGATAGTTTAGAAAAATATGATTCATTTCTTAGTAAACTGAAGCATTTACCCTTGCAGATAATAAATACATGCTTATCTTGGGCTCAATCCCGAAGGTTGCATTGATGTCTTTAATCTTAAAAATATGTCTTTCCTATAAATCAATCATCAAACAATCAAATCAATCAGAAACTTATGACATCTGAACCAAGTGCTCATGTGAATATCCAATTAAGATCCTTCTAAAAGGAGATTTCTAAAGTCTAGACAAAGTTAAGATTGTTTAAAGAGTAAACCGTAACAAGGTTACAAGGTAAAGGTATCATACATCTGGTAAACAAAAACATTTTTCGTGTTTAATCTAATATGGTAGATGATAGGCACCCCAGACTTAAAGACAAGTTCTTTCGCTGACTTACTAAGATGATGATCCAGTAAAAAAAGCTTCTCCGCCGATTAGAAGTGGTAATATGACCATAAGGTGGATTGGGCCAAGGGGTCAAAGGAGATATGGAAAACGATCCAGTCCTGGTTGGTGGGTTCACCAGCTAACTCTTTTTGTCCATTTTAAAATTACTACGGTAATTTACAATAATGATTATTGAAACAATAATATTACAGATAGTAATCTCGATCTGTGAATAAAATGATTCAGAAATGTTCAACCCATTTTATCTGTACCAAATTGTTTTCTGGTTGACCCATTTGAAAAAAAAAAAACACAACCCAAATCAGCTCATTCAGAATTAAATGAGTCAAAGTTTCTATTTCTACGGTCAACTAACATCAACATATAAAGAATCAAGTTCCTTGGGCCTTCATCAAAGACTCACATTCATGCATTGATTAACTAAATGAAACAGTTTAAGGTATTGAAAGGGTCAATATGCTAGACATTTTAACTAAGGAATTTCAAGATGAACATGGAAATGTGTCAGGAGGTGCGGAGTGCATACCCATTTAAGTCATTGAAATCATGAGCCGTAAAAATAATAAGGGTCAAGGGGGCAGTGCCTTAGGCAGGTGTGGGAATCATTGTGTGAAAGCTGACTACATTCGGCAGCTACTCGCCCTGATCAGGAACTCGTGCCGATTGGCTACTTAAGTTAACTTACGACCCACCAAGCCTGTAACCGTCGTCGCTTCTAGACACGAATTTGGTTAACAGCAACCAACAACTTCCAGATTTTAGGTACTCTATATATATGTGAAACATAAAAAGAAAAAGTAAACACTCTTAAGTCTTAACCATTATGGCTCTTGATTTTGTGGCTAAATCAAGAATATTCTCCTTCAAATCTTCAATTATCCCAAAAATGAAATCCGTGATACTTAGGTGCTCTATATATGGGGTCAAATTGTTACTTCTGAAAGTGATCCTACAATTTTCAATTGAGACATCCAGATATTGAAATAATCACCCCCTATTCCACATAAATCACAAACACAATCTGCTTAAGCTCACGTAAACACTAAGCTATACAGACCGTGTCCTTATGAAAATGACTCAGGCCGAAGCAATACCAGATCCAAGATCCAAAACCAATTATTGTAGGCACTGGACATAAACAAGAAAGCACATCTTTTTCCTGGCTTTTGGAACCTCTAAGCTTACATTTTAAACTCTTCAAAAGCTCAATATTATTAGTGACATTATACAACATCACCACCTCATAGATAATCATTTTTTATCATAAAAACATATAAACGACGATGAAATGCATTTTACGCACTTCCGTATTCCACAATTCACTAATTTCTTTATCAATATCATGCAACATCAATCAACTACACTACTACATATACGAATAGACAGTAATACGAATATCAATCTCTAAATAAAAACACATAAACCAAATCTTTAAACCAGTTACACTACTAAAATAAAGAATAACAGTACTTTCTCAAAAAATTTATAATTTACTTACTTCAAAGGATTAAGAAATCCCAACTGGGTCTGCTCGATTTCCGAAAACTTCAACTTGGAACCAGAGATCTAACACCCACATATCAAACAAAAACAATAATCAGTCATACAAAAAAAAATAAACAAAACTCACACAAGCATTTCATCAAACATCTTATCTACACAAAGAGAAAATAGAGATAGAAATGTTACAGTTGAGGATTTTGGCAAGTCTGATTTGACAACAGGTGAAGATCCAAGAAAAGACTGCTGTGCCATTATTTTCAGATAGATTAAATTAAAGGGGTTTCCTGATTATAAGGAAAGATTAATTCTTTTGTATGAAAAAAACCAACCAAATATATGTGTATATATATATATATGTGTGTGTGTATATATATGTGTGTATATATATATGTGTGTGTGTATGTATATGTAGTGAAGTGGTGGAAAGATCAAAGAAGAAGAATTGGTTTGATTCCAAGAAAGGCGGAGAAAACAATGTTTATTACTAAAATTAGAAAAAGCTGTTCTGTCTGTGTGTTCAGACATGCCAACTAATCATCACAAGTACAAGTGATTCCTAAATTCAAATCTAATATTTTTTTATTGTTTTACTATTTGTTTGTGTTTCATAAATTTATTTCCATTTAAGGGAAGTAAAAGTTTGTGTTGTTCTAAATTAGGGAAGATTAACAAGAATGATTAGATTGAAATTGCTACTTTATTTTACGGGATAACATCGGTGTTGCTAGCAATATGATCTTGCGCTATTTTTAAAATTAATGTTTTACCGACGTTTGAAGTTTTTTTTTTTAAAAATTACGGCACGCTGTTAGTTGCACCCATTATTTATTTTTTATTTTATTAGAATTTTAATGAGAAAATTCATCCCCAATAAAGATATTAAAATAGAATAAAAATTTTTTTTTGTATATTATTATCTATTTTATTATTTTTTTAAAAATTATTTAGAATTGATAAATCTTTTAACCCAAGTATAATCAGGGTATTGTCATGTTCATTTCTTAACTCTTTTTCTTGTTGTAGTTAAAATGATTCTTTTTTATCCAACAAAACATTGCAAAATTTTGGTTCTAGAACTTCTCTTTAATAAAGCAATGTTAAATCTTTTTTATAATATATGCCCACATCACCTTTTTTAAACATAAAAATATTGACATGGGTCTACATTTCTTTTATTATCATAACTAATAAACCAATTTACTTAAGTGGGTTAGTTACTGGTTTGCTTTAGGGTGGGCCAGATAGGAGTTTTTCCCTTCAATATCTAAGGTTCGAGTCTTGACAAAATAGGGTTTTCATCTTCGAGGATTTAAATGGGGATCTGCTCGTCGGGAGTTCTTTAGCGCGGACCCGGTTAAAACAACGTATGTTAGACCTCCCGACATTTGCAAAGAAAGTAGCTTTTTATATATCTATACTTCTATACTTCTATATCTATACTTCTATATAAAAATTCTCCACCCCACTACCAAACAAAAAAGTTAGAAAATTTCTACACACGAAATTACCATTTTACCCTTAATGAATTAATTTACACCACCAATCATTTATCTTCTAAAATATCCCCACTACCCTTTACGTCAATTACTTACACCCACCACCACTAACGGTCGCCGCCATCACTGCCAGTCGCCGCAACCGCCGCACCGCCACCGTCGCATTATGCGGGTACAATGCTAGTTTTTGTTTAAGATACTGTTTCTACAATTTATTGTGTTTGTAAATTATATGTTTTTTTTATAAAATATAGTTTTAATGTTTGATAATTAGTCAATACATTTAGCAGACCACGTTCGCATGCACATTAATATAAAACTATTTTCTAGTTTATCATTCTGAATCCATAACTTGTATTGGTTGACAAGCCTCCAACGACTTTGAGGTCCATTCTTTCCTACCACACAAATATTCAATTGAAAAATCCTCTCGAGAACAATGGTTTTCCTGGTCAGTATTGTAGCATTACGCAAGTACTGCCCCTCTTATACACCGAAAATTTAATATGTATATTTAATAAACTTCGGAACAAAATAAAAAAAAAATTTCTTAACAAATCTGCAATCATTTCCCCTTTTATCTATGAGTATATATATATATATTTCTAAAATATAGACTAAAAAACATGTCTAAAAGTCAATAAATAACATATGAATTCCACTCTTTTTTTTCTTTCTAATCTTCACATTTGATATGTCATGTGTCAACACCAAATTTTTACGCATGTTTATAAGCTTACTAATTTAGACACATTTATTATTTTTATATTTTTAGATAGTCATCACCTTCATAAATATCATCCAACTTTTTCTAAATTAAAAAAAAAAAAACATAACACCATTTAAATTTAACAAGATCATGTCCTCACATAGTAGCATCATTGATAAATCTAAATTTTGGAACCTCTAACTCAAAATATAACCTTCATTGTTGGGAGGTTGAAGCTAGCTATAATAAGATATAAAAAGTATAAAATTTGGTGCATGGATATCAAGACTTTGTAAATATTCATTAAATTATCATTGTTATGTAGTAAGTAGTTTTCATTTAATTTATAAAAATTTGTTGTCTTCAAAAAGAAAAGCTCCCTTCCTTAAAAAGAAATTGATTTTCAATCTAAATATACATACATACATACATGTATATGGGCTTATGATTTTCACTACAACAGTGCATATGATCTGTACTGTTGCCCTCACACGAACATTTTTTTTTCTTTCTAATTGATCACGTGGAGAAGATGTGAGAACAGCTTTGTTGTTCGGATCATTACACCTATATGTGTGTATGTATATATATAATATAATATAATATATATATATATATATATATATATATATAATCACTTCTTAACAAAAAAGGAAAAAGTAATACTTACAACTGTGATGGTCCTTGGAAATGTTTGTTTTTGTAGACCAAATAAGAATCGTGACACAACCCTCATCTGTTCACCAAGAAGATCGAATAATACGTACTTATCACAACGTACTACTCTTTATTTTCTCCAAGAACCTTGGGACATTTTCCTTTATGATCTAGCTAGCTCCTTATATATATATACTTTTTAAAGA
This sequence comes from Asclepias incarnata, assembly GCA_025447715.1. Classification (NCBI taxonomy): domain Eukaryota; kingdom Viridiplantae; phylum Streptophyta; class Magnoliopsida; order Gentianales; family Apocynaceae; genus Asclepias; species Asclepias incarnata. The sequence continues at coordinate 1,126 of JAOEHQ010039657.1, read as the reverse complement.
GAGAAGAAAAAATAAAAGACTATAATTAAATGGAAAGTCAAAAAAAAGAAAAGGAAAAAAAAAAAGAATAAGATGGATAAAGACAAGTGGAGATAGGCACGTACACCTCAAAAAGATAGGATCAAGTTTCATTCATTCAATAATTTATCAGTTTCCATATTTTCTTTCTTTCTCACTACATAACATACAATCTTAACAGTATGTGTGAGTCACTGAATCACTGATAGATCGGGCAACATTTGTGTAAATAAACGTTACGGAATATGGGTTTTGAATCGACTAACAGACAAGGTTGTTAAGATCGAGATTACGTGTAAATCACTACTACAGATTTGGCTTTTTTACACGGTCAAAAATCGATTTTTACACGGTTTAATTGGTGTGTAAAATTTTGATGTAACTGATTCTTGGTACCTTTTTACACGGGATTTTTCCGTGTCAAAAAGGTACTTTTTTACACGGTTGTTTATTAACCTTTTAACACGGTTATATCCCGTGTCAAAATGTTTCAAATTTTACACGGTTTTTTATACAGCCGTGTAAAGCCTTTGGACATTTTGTTACACAATTAGTAACAACCGTGTAAAATTTTACATGTCATTAACCACAGCTTCTTTTTTGCACAACCACAGCCATAATAAGCATATTAAACACCAAGTAGCCAATAACATATAAAATGATCTAACATAAAAAATATCCAACATCAAGATGAAGCATACATATATATCATATTGCCTCAAAAGTATATACAAAAGCACCATGAAGGTGAAACATTTTCAAGGCATTCAAGATACATATACAAAAAACCATAATGTTTGGAAAGATAACAATCTAATCCATGGTAATCTTCACCTCTAAAGCCTACAAGCTAGGACAATGAAGTCCGAAAACATCACATATTTAGACGATTGACAATCACTACAGCAATCCCGTTCACTTCTGCATCACTAAAAGATTCGGTTGTCCATGGGCTCTACATAATGAAGTTTAAAATAAATTATGTTATTTAACAAAAAAACGAGTGTTTATATAAAATTGACATGGCTAACTTAACACTAACCTGTTGGGGAAAAGTATATTGGTGTTCCATCACAAAGTGGAACAACCACTTACAAACGTAATATCC
>JAOEHQ010039646.1:0-12426 GCA_025447715.1 Asclepias incarnata | reverse complement strand
AGTCATATAATCAATTAGAATATCATACATGCACTTGCTCACCTAATCATGCCTTAATTAGCTTAATTTACTTTGAAATTAGGAAAAGAATAGCTTAATTGATTTCAATTAAGAATCCTGTTGAATGGAATTTTGACGGATGTCACATAGAAATGGAACTCGCACAATGTGCAGTAAATGATGGTTAAAATATTTAAGTTTTTGTATCAACTAATTCATGAACTTCAATTAGTACATACAGCTAAGGGTGATGATAGTTGGTGGCCGGCTTTACCGACCGTCGAATTTGGATTATCTAACACATGGGTATATTTTAGATTGTGTTTTTATTTGTTGATAGAATATTTAAAAATGAAAATAATTGACTAAAGTTACTATTATATCCATTTTATTTTATTTTTTTGGCAAATTAGAAAAACAATTTATAATTAATTATGTAATTTTAAAATTTTCAAAGTTATCATCCTTATGCTTTATAATATAATATGGTCTATAATATAATATAGATTATCCATCCATTTATTTTTACTTGTCCACTATATAATAATAATAATCAAGTAGGATTTAAGATAGGTGAATTTTAATATTGTATTTAACTAACAAAAAGTCAATTTGGCCTTCATATTAAAAATAATTTCACTTTTAAAACAAAACCGTCAATAATATATTAGGAATAGGGTTGAATCTCAGACATTCGTGTAATTTGGCAATAGAAGTAGGATAGTTTGTCGTTCTAAAAAGAAAAATAAACAAGAAAAATTTATGTTAACTAATCTTATAATGACACATCATTATAAAAAGCTTTTGTCTACTAAACAAATATTGTATGTTGATATTTGAACACAATTTGAAAGTATGTTACTATTCTATAACTTAAACCCAGATATTATCATAATTTATTTAAATATGATACAAATCAAGTGTTTCATATATATATAAACAAAAGGTTCGATTTTAATTATTTGCTTATATATATATATATACATAAATCATTGACATACACTGCCAATGTATACACACGAGGATAAAATATTACTATATCGTAAGAAATATATATAGTATTACTATTACGATTACTATTACTATCGTGTAGTCAAGAAGACATACATTTAGTGGGAGCAGATTTATATGTGATAGGTGTAGATCCCAAATAAATAGTACCGTTGGAAGAAATACACGGTGTTTCTTCAGGAACGCCATTTTTCTCGTAGCAAGCAGTATCGTTTATTATCCCTTTTACGATTTCAACAACACAATAAGGAACACAAGTCACCGATTGTGAACTTTCACAATGCAAAGTACTATTGTCGCACTGCAAATTTTCATTTGTGTATTTCTCGCAATAATTTGCGATTGAATAGTACTTTTTCCCAATTTTCCACCCAAGCCGAAAACCCTGTTTAGCATCGGCTCCAAACAAGTGTTCCACGGTGTATTCTGTCGCCTTCTTGAGACCAAGTTCATATAACTTCGCTTCATCAGAACCATCTAGTGGTAACGTCTCACGGGGACCAGATTTTGGTAACGTCTTACCAATCGACTTAGCGGCTGCACCAACTAAATCTCCAACTAAAGACAGTTTACGATGCACATTGCTGCATATACAGGTATATATATATATTAAAGGGATTATTACGTGTGAAGTAACTAACTATAACCAAATGTAAAAGTTATTAATGTAAAAGTTATTGATGTAAGTGGGTAGTGTAGTTATTTTTAAAGCAACTGTGGCGGTAGCGATGTGGTATTAATGTAAAAGTTATTGATGTAAGTGGGTAGTGTAGTTATTTTTAAAGGGGAGATGTATGTTGTAAAGAATTTCATTAAGGATATTATAGGTATATTAAATGAAAATATTTAAATTTGTAAATAAAGTAGAGGGGTAGTTTAGGTATTTTAAATGTAAAAAGTTGGAAAAAAAAATGAGGGGTGGTGATGGTTTTTTTTATAAGGGAGTAAAGATATATATATATATATATATATATATAGGTTATGGTTCAAATTAAACAAGTATTAAAGTAAAACAGATAATTAAAACAATCATTTTCTCTTAATTGAAAATCATTATGCGTTATAAAAATATTCGTACATCAGTTTTATTTTACAATAACCAGCCCCTATATATATATATATATATATATATATGAGTGAGATCAAATAAAAAGGTGATCGAAACATAATAGTTTATCCATAAACAAAAACTTTCGTTTTTTAATAAAATCAAAATCAAACTTAAATATATATTAGTCTTAATATCATTACGATATACGATTTGACTATATATATTGTACGATTAATTTTTTTGTAAAGAAAATAAATTTTAACATGCTCCATCACATGCATTTGGTCTCTCCAATGATAACGTAATAGTGAGAAATATATATTATAAAAGTATTTATCAAGATCTAATATTAATTTTAATATTGTTCATGTTATCACATAGTCTAAAGTCATGATGATAAAACATGATTCATGTTGTTTTAAAATTTCCAACCACCTTTAGTTAGGTTAATAGATTAATAAATACTCAAATAATAAGTAATGTTAAAATATAAGTTAGAAACATAGATGTAATATTATTATTATTTATCAGTTAATTCAACATGTCTCATGGATTAAAATAAATAAGTTTTATTTTTATTTATTACAAATACTAATATGTTGTAAATTACAAATTACCACCGAAAATAAGAATGACAATGGAAATTGAGTACATAGACTGCAAAAATCATTATGCATAAAAATATCATTAATATTTTAACCTAGCATATGTGTATACAAAATTAAAATCTAATAAATTTAATCAGTAAGTTAAAAAAAATCATGATATTACAATGCTTATATTTTAACATTTAGTTAGGAGTAAATTATTTTAATGAAATATGAAACTTTTGAAACAAATTAAAGTTTTAAACCTTATGTGCATCCTTATAGTATTACTTGCATCCTAATTGTAAATTATTTATGTTATTATTTTTGGCCTGATTTGGCTCATTATATTTTTCCATCTTAACCAAAACTTCGAGTCAAGGTCTTAAGGGCCCCCTAAACTATGATCATATATACGCAACTTATAAAAGAAAATTAATATATGAATGATATCCCGGAAATAACAAATGTGACACACTAAAAAAAAACATTTTTTACGATGTTTTTTTTCGTCGCAAAAAACATATTTTTCGTCGCAATTTTTTCTGCGATCATTTTTTCTTCATTAAACCGTAGCCGTAAAAAATGGTCGAAAGAAAAATTCACTACGAAATTTGCGAAAAAATTCAAATCAGGGGCCCACTTTTTAAAAACCAGAAAAAAGCAAAAATAATTTTTAATTTTTTTTTTGCGAACTTTTTTTCATCGCAATTTTTCTAAATTTTTTTTTTTTTTTTAATATTTATTTACTATTTATTAAATTTATTTATTTATTAGAAAAATAATTTGATTTTCTTTTTTGCGACGTTTTTTTCGTCGCATTTTATTTTTTAAAGAAACTATTTTTTCTTTCTGGAAAAACAATTTTTATTTCTTTTTTGCGACATTTTAAAATAATTTTTCGCGACGCTTTTTTAATATTTATTAAATTTATTTATTTTTTAGAAAAATAATTTTTGATTTTTTCTTTTTTGCAATGAAAATTGCGTCGCAATAAAGAATAAATCGCCGCAAGCATGTTTTGTAGACTGTCAAAGTAAAAAAGAGTAACTATTTTATCTTTTAGCGTACTTTTTTGTGACGAAACGAAATCGTCGCAAAAAACCATTTTTCTAGTAGTGACATCAAAATATAATTAATCCATACATCGAACGGTTATTAAAACTAGTATATATATAATACGTGATACAAGATAAAACCTATCGTACCTCACTTGATCAGGGATGTCGTCATTTGCATACGATGAACATATTAGAAGAACGATTACGAGGAAGAAAACTTTTGATTTCATGACAGATAAAGCCATTACAACAAGCATACAAGTAAAGAGATCGAAATGAAGTAGTAGTATTTGATGAATATATGAAGGTGGAATCGAGTTTTATAAACATAAATAAATGAGCTAATTAATTACCACGTATTGTTTGTTTATTATCATACTCGAGTTTCATTTGTAGTCGCAATTTTCTGGATATTTCTAAACCAATTTTTAAACATAGTGTCAACTCTCTATCGAGACCAAATCAAAATTGACGTGACATTTTTTTTTTTTTTACTTTTACGATTTATAACATAAATAGTCAAAAGGTAACTATTTAATTTGTTGTTTGCGTCAGGTCACATGTGTATTCATAGTTGGTCGGCAGTTTGTAATTGTATTATGTCTTTTTCACATGGTTTAAGCATAAAGTTAAACTTAGGTACTAAGACTGAGAGGAATGGGGCGAGCTAGCCCCGACGTCGGCCACGAAGACGTCCCAAGCCGATGTCCACACTGTCCCCCTAGGCGGCGTGGGCTTGGGCGGGATGTAGAAGACGAGCGAGTTCGCGCAAGGGTCGAGGCTAAAGAGCCGTTGTAACGTTGATCCATATTATTTGCTTTGTTTTGTTTTTTTTTTTTTGAAATAAAAGATTTAAAAAAAAAAAACAAAAGGAGCTGTGTTGCGGAGGTAAAGGATGAAGAAGAGCAAATGATCCACTAGCCTAGTGGTGATGCACCAAGGTTTTATCCTAGAGGTGGAGGGTTCGATCCCTGCCAAGTGCAGATTCGGCCCTCTGTTAAATTTCCCTTGTGGTGGGAGCCTCTAGGAGTTTTCCCTTTGGCTACCAGTTCAGTGTGGATGTAACGGGGCCCGGTTAAGACAACCGATTACCCACTGCTGAGCCTGGTCCGGCCCATTTGATGGGTTCGGGGTTGCGTCAGCATCAATTCGAGATGTGCGCCGGTCAAAAAAAAAAAAAAAAAATACTCTACAATTTATACATATTCTGTTACTAGTTTTTGACCCTCCCGTGTTTACACATGTGGTATTTTTAAATAAAATTTTTAGGGAGGAGTGGCTCCCATCTCTCATAGACTCGCATAGTCACATTCTCTTCTTTGATTTTACATTACATTTATCTCTTTTCATCTCTATCCATCTCTCATCCTTTTTTCTAACTTAAAAAACAAAAAACAAAAAAGAAACAAAGAGAGAAAGAGAGCACAAGATGGATTGATAGACCACGATCAACAACCTTCATTTTGCTCCATCATTCTTGGGGGGCGGTCTACACCGCGGTACCGCATCCTGTCTTTCCCCACTACCTTCTCTCTTATGTATGTGTATGTTTTAAAAAAGGGTGAGAACTAAAACACGCAAAAAAAAAGCATGAGAACCACTGTTCTCTCCTTGTGCAAATAGAAAACTCATATGCAAATCAAAACCACTATCTCCGAACACCACCATCTCCGATCACCACCAAGGGTATGGTTGTATTTTCTTCTTTTTTGTTTCTTTTGTTATGTGTACGATGATATGGTTGTGGTATTGTTTTTAAAAAAGAAAACGAAAAACATGCGGGCAAACCACCTAGTTAATCTCGATTATTAATAAACTACAAAACTCAGTATATGATTGTTTACTGAATGAATTTTTAATATATTTTGGTTTGATAACTTATTACATGTTTAAGGCTAATGGTTTCTATAAATATCAAACTTTTTTTCAAATGCTTATTATAACTTGCGAGTTTAAAAAAAAAAAAATCTAATGTGAAAGTTTACATTTCAAAAACGTCATTTTATTATCTATTTATATATATTCTCAACAAACTTACGAAGATAGAGTGATAGGCCCGCAGCAGCCCATGAAAATGATTCGAGCCCATGTCTAGCAGGCCCAATCCCAACTACCAATCCAGAATCTGAAGAACAGAATTGGGTTAATTTAATCCAAAAGGAGAGCACAAACATGTAATATGGACATGCTGGTGTGGGTGTAATTTGGAAATTCGTTGTAATAATAGGGGTATTAAAGTAAATACAGGGACTTAGAATTTCCACGTCCAACAACTAGCTGACGTTATTAATTTTAGGGTTGGTTGGTAAGCAAAAAAAGTAAACGGAATATCCAAAACGAAAAAGATCCGGTGTTCTCACGTGTGTAACCAAAGGTAAAGGATCAGCACACGTGTAACTTATCTATCCGTTGAGATAATCGAACGTTAAAGGTAACGTGGTCTATCTTACGTTGTTATCCATTTCAAAATAAATATCTCCACTCGCCACTCTTCTACTATTCATATTACTGCTTTAATATATATATATATTTTAAATAAGTTATATAGACCACGTTATTCCCATACCCTTTTCTCCTTATCGCATTTTATTTTGACATAAACATTTTTTCCATTTTTCACATTGATTTTCTACATATAATAAGAATATTCGATCCCGTTAAAATAGAAAATGTGAAGGTAGGATATAAACAATAATACAAAACAAATTTTTTTTATGTACCATAATATACATACTTATTATTATTTGTGAAACAATAAAAAGGTGATACTAAAATGATATATTGTCGAAATATAAATGAAAAAAATAAAATAAATATATTGTCTAATGGAAAAATGAAAAAATAAATAAATAAGAAATTATGATTCCTTTATTCCTAATTCTGCACTTGATTTAATTTAAGATATAATAAAGCAAAAGATCTAAGTATCTTCATATAACTAAAAAGTAGGATTAGATCTTAAGCAAAGAAAATAAATATATTCTCTTGATGAACACTATACACTTTATACTTTGATAAAGTTTTATTTCTAACCCATTTTCATAGATTTATAATAAAGGAAATGATATGTAAACCATTAGTTTTTTGCCGTATATCATTAAACTTGTTTAATAATGTTGTACTGTACAACACTGTAAAACATATTTGGTGGTGTATAACCAAAAACCAAGTGTATGAATCATCACCCTTATATAACTTTCGTGTCATGGACAAATTATGTAAAAAATAACATTTTTTTTCCCCATCTTTTGTTTGTTATGTGTCATTCTATTTAATTATGGCACAAACAAGCTATTTCAAATTATGATTTTTTGTTTCTAACTATTCAAGGATTTAGAGTAATTTTTAGTGTGATGTTTATAGGTGGGACAAGTTTCTAAATATAAAATTTTATGTAATTGTTAAAAGTGCTCTTTTTATTAGTTTCCTTTTTCTTTTATTACAAAATGATGCTAGAAAACAAAATAAATTGCTTAAACTTTAATATGAGGAGAGGTGAAGGTCAACCATGAAGATACAAGAAAAGAATATAATAGTATTTCATAGTAAATTTGATTTGAAACAAAATTTGAGCTGAATTTCATGTGAATTTTGAGACGACCTTCACATGTGTCACGTGACATATAGATAAATATACATATTATATAAAGTGTCTCTCCAATTTCTCTACAACAACAACAACAACGGTATCCAATCCCTACATAAGCGGGGTATGGGGGTCTCTCCAATTTCTCTAATTAACTTTATTATCATGTTTTTACTAACAAATACATATACATTTATTTAAGTAATCATTTTCATTTTTTAAAAAATTCAGTAACAATTTTTATATACCCGTATATTAGATAAGACAAAACCGGTGGTCCGTTAGTCCGTTACCAACATCTTTTGCCCATATATTAATTGAAATTTACAGAGTTTTGTTTTGAAATTCGATTTATATCAACAATTATAAAAACTAAAATCTCGTAAACCGGTGGTGCACGTTGTTGCATGATTTGTAAGTCGTCTTGACATTCAGTCAAGTGTCTATTTTTTGATGTGATATATATATATATATTATAACCGAGGTATCCTTTTACCCAAAATCTCGTCAACGTGGGATTATCCTACTTGTTATTCTATCGGGTCTTATCCCTATATATAGTAGAGTCCCTCGCACCACACCAGTTGCAAATTTTCCTTCCTTTGCCCCCTTTTTATTCTTCCTTCATTTCGGTCAATCACTCAATACTCGCTTTCTTTCTACAGAAAGAAATTAAAGCCCTCTTTTCTTTCATTATTATTATTAGGTCAGTCCTCCATCCTCAATTTCTTTCACATTAAATTTTATGATTAATTATTTTTTTACAATTAGCGTATAATTAATTTCATTTTTCCTTATTTTTATTATCAATTTCATATTTAGATATGTGTTTGTTAAATAATTTGTTTATTTTTTTTCTTCCAAATTTGTTGGATGATTATAGATTTGATTTCTCCTGGAAAGTTAATTAATTTTATATGCACTTTTTGTATTTTTATTTAATATTTTATTAATGATATTATATATTATATATATTATGTTGTTTGTATGAAGGAATTTGTATGATATAATTATATATACACGATTATATGTAATTGAGATCTTAAAGATAAACATGTGTGACTTTTATTGTTATGATCTATTTATATTTGGACCAAAAGGTCGTAAATATGTGTGTGAATAATTTTGCCTTGATAAATATATCCATTGCTTAATTAGAATATTATGCTGTATGATACCGAATACGATGTAGACGTATCGGGATCTGTATCCTTTGAATTAGCACTTATTATATGCGTATGGTTGTATTTGGATCGGATAGAGTTAGATAAAGGTAGTGTTAGTGCACAGATGAGTAAGTAGTTGAAAAAAGACAATGAAGTTGATAGTTTTCGTGTTGTTTTGGGCTCTCTGCAGAAAACGTTAGGACAAGAGCCCAGAACAGCTTTCAATTTGGAAAAGAAGAAAAGAACGAAAATGGACGCAATGGAGGTATTTGGAAAATCTGTGGTAGCTGTGCCTACAAATGTTATTTATCTGTCAAGTATACTAGGCCAAGATGGGCCAAACTCGAACTGTGTTCACAAGTGCGATTGGAAATGTGAAAATGAACATGTGTGTGGGAACATGTTTCGCTGCAAACTAACTGGGCTCACACACATATGTGACAAAAATTGTAACCAGAGAATTCTTTATGATAACCATAACTCCCTTTGCAGAGTCACCCGTCAACTGTTTCCTCTAACCGAGACTGAAGTACAGGCCGTGAAAGGTGTCCGAAGGAAGCTCGAAGATGACACCAGTTGTCCTTCATCCCCTCCGGAGACCTGTGCTTTTAAGCGCAGAAGGAGTGGACAATTCCACCCCTCTCCGTTTGAGAGATCGTTCTCTGCCGTTTCTCCCATCTGCAGTCAAGTTGGCGATGGCATGGATATTAACTAGGCGTATTAACTTCTGTTGTCTTTCTGCATTTTCCATTTTAGCCAGACAACTCTAAATTCTCAAACTTTATTCGAGTACCTAAATGGCAGACTTTATGTCGTGCCTATTTGTAGGAACAACTTATATTTGGATCTAATGTTGTATTTAGTGCTTTATAACTCGGCTTTAAGCAAGGAGTTTACCATTATTATTAAGCGTTAAGTGAGCATTACGTATTCTTCTGACTTTGATAGGTTGATGACTTTTTTTCCGTCTATGTATTGTTTCTAGTTATGGTCTTTGTGACAAGAGATCGCCCACGAACATTTGATACCCCCTTATGACTTTGGCCTAATTTCTGCGACTCCAATCTCATCTTTCACATGCTAACTGCCATTTGTCTCCTCTTTTGGTAGTTTTTGATTCACAGGAATAGACCACTTCAGACCAGAGGATATTCGTTGACGAGTTTCTTTGTTTATATCTAAGCTCTGTTTTCTTTTTCTTTTTTTGTGTGTGCAGGAAATTTTCTTTTCATCTGTTATTAGTATGATCTTATAAGTGTTTATCTTTTCTAATTTTTTTCATGTCTTAAGATGTTATTTTGCAGGATCTGAAGGTTTTATCGTTCAGGAGAGTTTTAAATAGTTGATAGCAATAATAATTTGTTTATTGTTATGATACTTGTGAGATAACTACTTGATTGGTTACTGATATTCTTTATTGTAATTCCATTGCAGAAGCTTTATTTAATTCTACTATCTGTGGAATGGAGCAGGATCTCGTGAACAGAGTGGAAGGGGATCTTATGAGCTTAAATGGAGCAGGGTCTTCTGAAGTAATTGGGGCAGGGTCTCTATGGAGCGGGATCTTGTGAACTCAATGGAGAGGGCTCTCACGAACTCAATGGAAAGAGCTTTTGGGAACTCAATGGAGTAAGCTCTTGCAAACGTAATGGAAGCGGACACTTGTGAACTCAAGGAGGATGTTCTTCGATCCGTCATCTCATAAGAAGATGTTTCAACTATCAGATATAATGAAATAAGCACATTTGACACGGAACATGAACCAAACATTCTCTATGGACCACCTACTTGTGGCACGAGTGAGGTCTAACTGCAATTACTCGATGTGCCAAGGATAAAACTTGCTCATATGTTAGCAGAAAGCATCATAGGATACACCTAATGGGTGGGGGAGTGTATTCAAAAGGTTCAAAATTGAGCTGTTATTATGTTCTTCGAGAAGGCTCTTTTGCTTTGCTACAACATACAAGTACGCATCACGTCATTTCTTCTAATTCCCACTGAAGTCAGATCCAGTTTGTTTTGCCGCTTTTTCCAGTCTTATGTTGGTATAAGAAATGAAGAGTGATTATAGGCTCCTGTTATAAGAATTTAAGGTTTCATTGCTTTTGGTTAGTTCCAGATTTGCCTTACCGTTTGTGTATTCAGTTTGTTTGCACAAACCGGTACAGTTTCATTTTCGTTCTGCGAAAGTTTTTGTTTTCACTTTTCAACCACTTGTATCGTTTTTGTCGAGTCTTTTTGGTGTAGCTATGTTAGATTATTTGCTGATAAAATTTTGAAGTATCTATTAGTACATGTTATGTTAGTCTTGTTAATAGAAATGTTGATGGATTGGGGCATATATTATATTGGTACTATATCTATAAATGTCTATATATCAATGTCAACGATATCTAATCCCGTCATGATCATGATATGTTAACTGGGTGTTAAAAGATGTTGTTATGGGGGCACCATCTAGTGGACCATTCTTAATAAATAGATAAATGGTGTCATAATCACTCATCCAACAACTTACAAGAAATGATGTATGAAATGAAATGGAGTAGATGAAAACCCAACCACCCCATTTAACCCCCTTCATTGCTTCCATCATAAACCTGTCACTTATATGTATTTTTTTATATTTTTTTTGGTCTTTGTTTCACACGTTTGACTCAAATATAATTCAACATTTGGTGATTCTCGTCATTTTATAATTATTTTGTTTGTCTATAATGGCTAATTTGTACTCTTTCGGTCCCAAAATAAGTCAATATCTGAAAGTAGAATGTGAACTTATCATTTTACCTTCGATACAACTTTTCAATAAAAACTTATTATTATCATTTTACCTTCGATACAACTTTTCAATAAAAACTAATTGAGGCCATGCAAAAAACAAGAACAATATTAAATTTTTTCTTCTGAACCATATAATAATTATCTTCTAAAACTTATTATTTTTATCAAATGAATATTTATTCTGGACGGAAATGGTGTTTTAAAATGTTAAATCATTGAAATGTATCATAGTTCTTGTAATATCACATTAAATATCAATTTTCTGCAAAAATAAATAAATTAAGTATTATTGTAATTAATTTAAACAAATACTAACTCATGTATACAAGTTTTAAAATTGTTATAGTGAGGACCTAATTAAGATAACACATTTTATTGTTTTTCAAAAAGGCAAGAAAGTTATATTAATAATTATGAGATATGAGATAATTGAAGGAATTTCTCTAGTTAATGGATGATTATATTTTCATAGATTTGATTTGATACAAAGTAGTTGGTTTAAAAGCCTCACGTTGCGTGACATCAATCATGTTTACATTTGTTATTGATATGGTTCCGTCATTCTATTTATAAATCCAGAAATTTCATATGAAAATTTTTTGCAAATATTGAATCATATAAAAAAAATCAGAATGGGGTATCACAATTACATTCAAAATTTTGAAATATAAGATAAAAAAATCAAAAACATTGTTATTAGATTTTCAAAAATCAAATAAAAACAAAAAAATTAAAATTTTCCCTAATAAAATGTAAAAAAAAAAAACATTTTTTATTAGATTTTGAACCAAAATATGGGGCTCAAATTATTGGGCCATTTATGTTATTTTTATTGGGCTTTGAGTTGGCCCTCATGTTTTTGGGTCCTTTCCTCTATAAAGCAACCCTCTGCCACTCCATCTATTACAAATTTCATTACTAAATTTGATATACTTTATATATTGTGAAAAATGTTTGCAAAATATGGCAAACAAGTAATTTTACCACCCGCACTTCGTTGCGGGTAGAACACATTGTAAGTAGATTTTGTTAAATTATAACTAATGGTTGATGTTAGTTTCAAAAATGTAACATTAGTTAATTTAAGATATCATAAAAATCAAAAAGTTGTGATGAAACCATAAATAAGTCAAGAAAGTGAGGTGGTCAAAGTAAAAGCTAAGAAACCGGAGGGGTT
>JAOEHQ010039635.1:0-12431 GCA_025447715.1 Asclepias incarnata | reverse complement strand
TGATTGTCTAATATTTTGTAGGGAAAGGCCAATGAAAGTGGAACAAGTATGGACTGTTCATTTTGAGTCGACAATGGGTATTCTTTTGTTGAAGATTTGATGTCTCGAGTGATTGCCTGATGAAAAGAGCTTCCATTTTAATTTACTTTTGCATTAGCTCATGAACTTAGCCTTTGTTTGTTAACTTACAGCTTCTATTCTGTTTGGACCTTTTGTTTGTGTGATGAAAGAACATTCTTAAAAAAAAAAAATAGTAGAAAATTTCAGGTCGGGTTTCGGGTTTTATAATGGGGATCGGGTATCGGGTCGGGTTTGGGCACTATTTTATCCCCAATGGGGATCCCCGATAAGATACCCGATGGGGTTCGGGTCGGGTTCGGGTTCGGGTAATGGTTTTCTTATCGGGTTCGGGTTTACTACTACCCGCCCCATTGCCATTCCTACTGGGATTTACTTATAACGATCATTAAAACATGTGGAATCAATAAAGTTAGAAACTTTATGTAGTTTGCTTGCCCAATTGATAATCCAATTAACGCAAACGACACCAATTAATCGAAAACGAAATCAATTCACTTGAAAGAACATAACTACACAACCCCAACCCTTAGGATCCGAATTGAATAACTAAAATCCCTTAAAATCCATCATTAATTGATTAATGGAAAGAGCTTTACCTGTAGGAAGATTTACGGGGTCGCATTCTACAAGAAATCACACCGAAACGCCTTGAAAACGCAATAATTGAGAGAATAGAGTTTTAGGGTTTTAAGAGAGAGTTTTCTTTTGAGATTAATGACTGAATGAAGGGTCTAGATCACGTATTATGGCCCTTATCTTTGATGGACCAACTTTCTAATTACGACACCTAAGTCCCTAGACTTTCGTTAATTGCTAATTGTCGCTTAATTACTCCTTTATGTCTAACGGAAACATTTTATGGCTTAAATAAGCATTTCATTACTCACCTTTAATCGTTATACACCTTAACATTAGGCAAGTTTCACATTTTAACACATATCATACATAAATCACATAAGTTAGCCATAAATTACTTAACGGAAACTAACGATAAGTTAACGATCAAATTGAAAAGATTCGGGATGTTACATACTGGCTCTGAGTAGATGGTGATGTCTTTGAACTCGTCTGCCGTTTGTGTAGTCGACAATACGCTTCACACAAGACTCTCCCTGACAAAGTCAAGTCCTCATAGTTATGTCCGTTATGGTCATGGACATTAGCCTGGTTCCGCGAGAGCCGGTAAGTATTGTGCCCCATCAATACCCCTAAGAAACGACCTCACTTGTCTCTCACATAGGTGATTCACCATGTATGGTTACCTCAGTCGAATCATTAAAAGCCATAGGCTTAGCCTCACACTTGTCACTTTTAGGAATGGACTAAGAGATCTACTAAGCGTTAAGTAAATCCCTTTAAACCAGATTATATTATATAAAATAATTTTTAAAAACGATGATAAATGTTATATCAATAAACATAGCAAAAGTTATTGTTTAAAAATAAAATAAAAAAAACAACGCAAAATCATACAATTGAAATAACATATCGTAATAGCTAGCCGAGGATTTGTGCTCCTAACATTCTTCATAGCAAATTGGTTGATCAACTCTTAATAGTCTATATTATCCAAGATTTCATTCTCCAAAGGCTATCATCGCCAATCCGCTAAGTCTTTCTTGCCCCATTGTAGATCGTAAGTAAGATTTCAGCAACTTCAGTTTCAAAAAACTCCTTTATACAGATTCCACTGTCACATTCTCTTCATTTAAATTAGCCTCAACATAATCTTCATCATTTTCTTGCTATTGCGCCCCTTCATCATTTATATTAGCTTCAACATGTTCTTGTTGTTCCATATCTTCTTCATTTATATTAGCCTCAACGTGCTCTTCAATAGGCTGTCTATGGATAAACTTATCTAGAGCAACGGCTTGAGACTTTCTCATTTCTTCATCTAGTTTTTTTTTTTTTATGTTTTTGACTGTCGGATAGTGGTTTACGAGGCAATATTTCTAAAAATCAAATCCAAATTTGAAGCAAATAATAAAATCAAATAATAACATAATTAACAATAACAATTTAGTAATATAAAACTAACTAGGTTAGAACCCGTGTAATGCACGACTCGGTAATTTAAAAACGACATTTGGTGTTTGGTTTGTAATATGACCCTATAAGCAAAACTTGGAAGAGTTACCCACCTATATTGCCACCAAAAACTGAGTAATATTACCATGCTCTTCAAAAGGAACGTACGTCGTTGTCGAATAGATCTTTTGGTCTTTAATCAAAGCAACCTGAATGACATTACAAAAAAAAGAAATGGCATAACTTGAGTAATCAAATGATGCGACTGTTTTGCTATTACAATTGTGATTCATTATTATGAAAGCAAATCAAACATGATTTTAGACAGATCATTGTTTTTGTAAGATCGGAAAAAAACACAAACAATGGGATATTAAGAGTAGCATAGGTAAAGGTAAACTGCATAGATTCAAGCGTGTGAAACCATGAATCCAGCTTTATTAAAACAATAAAAAGGGAACAGAAAAGGAGAGTCTAGAGCAAGCAAAGATTGGTGGCCACTCTTTCTCCAACACCAACGTGAATAAAAAGTGAAACGTTGTTGTGGAAAACTAAACATCACAAATTTGTTAACACTTCCTTGAATACGACATTTGTTGTTTTGTTTGTAACATGACATTCTTTGTCGCAAATCAAAATCTTGAGTCCTTGCTTGCTTGATACCCGAGATAAAGCAACGTAAAGTTGTCCGTAGCTAAAAACTGGGTTTTTCATGTACAATCCAACTTGAGACAAAGTATGTCCTTAACTTTTGTTGATAGTCATTGCAAAACAAACACAAATGAGAAACTGCCTTCGTTTGAACTTGACTGGTATTCTTTTATCAGACTGGGTTAGAGTCATTCTTGGTATGAAAGTTATGTCACCAATATACTTCCAGATATGAGTTTAGCTTGAATAACACATTCAAGTTTCATAATCTTCAATCTAGTACCATTACACAAACCAGCAGATTGATTGATGTTTCTTAGTAGCATAATCGGGACATCTTTTTTCAAGACTAATTTGTGATTTGGAAATCCTGATAAATGAAAGCCGTTTAGAAAATCTGGAGTGTATAAATCCTTGTTGAAATCAGGTCCGGAATCCAATTCACAAATGTTGTCTGAGCTCAAGTAGACTCGCTCTTCCCCATCGATAAGTTGCATTATATGGTCGTTAATAAAATCAACAACTTCGTGTGTTGGTGCAAGTATGGCTTTGTCTTGGAAGTAAGATGGATTACCCAAGTTTTCCTTAAGATCTGGATATATAGATTGAACTATTAGGATAATTGAAATCTGAAAGTAATATAGCAGCTACAATTCATGTCCAAATCTTTCAATGTATTTGATAAGAATATATATATATATATATATATATATATATATATATACATATATATTTGACAAATAAAGGAAATATGTCAAAAATTAACTCACCAAATCTTTCATTGTATTAGGATTTGAATTTACAAATGAAAAAAAATAATTTAATATAATAAAAGTAGGATTGACTCTATTACCTTTCATCTTCAATACAATATCTTATATCTTCCATATCCATATTCCATATAATATTTTCAATATATCCAAACAATATTTGAAAGCCAAGTCATTCTTCTATACAATCAGTGTATGTGTAACAATAATCAATATCATTAATCATTAATGAAAAAACATATAATAGAAGTAATATACTTGAAGCTATTACAAAAATTGTCCGCAAAATATTATATTGTTTTGTATAAATTAAGAAGCCCCAAATGCAAATTTACAAATAAAAAAGAAAGCATGACTATTCAACACTAACTATAATTTATATATTACATAAATAAATAAATAAAACATACCCAGATATGAAATTGAAGAAATTATGGCATTATTAGGTTCGTGAAGATGGGTGCGATTGGATATGACCATAGTTTAGTATTGACCAGAGTTGTTATAATAATGTATATATGTCGTAGCAAAGCTTTAAAGTTTGTTTGGAATAAGAAATTCACAACAGGATGGAATTGGTTAAGTGGGCTAGCTGAACTTTTCATGCACATAACCGGGTTCGATTCTTGTTAACCCGATGATTATTTTTTTTTATCTATATTAAAGAGTGATTCTTAATTGTTGTCTCAAGTGCCATGTAAATACAATGACGTGGATAGCTTAAATAAATGACACATATGACTTGTGTAACCTTAATGAGCCACGTAAGCGTTGACATGAACAGGCTCAATGAATGTCACGTATGTCTCACTTATCCTTACTTATAGGTATAGTAAGATTGGTGTTTACATTTTTAAAATTTTGCGTCTGAGTCTTTTCCTTACAAAACTTTGTATATAATTTGTCAAGTCTTTAATTTCCTTGTCTTCTAATCTATATGTTGTTCAAGATGGTCTAATCAAGATCCTTGTTGATACTTAATGTCAAGTTTATTTTTAAATTTATTAGATGCAAATATTTAATTAAATTTTTAAAACTAGTTTGGAATGATTCCTCACTCTAAATCAATAAAATTGTCGGTTCATTTAATTTTTTTTATGTGACATAGTTGATCATATGTAACTTTTTCCATCACTTTAGCTTTAAAAAATTTCCTTCCATTAAAGCAAGTGTCATCCATTTAACAATATTCTATATATCAAAGTCAACCGTTTTAATTGCTCAATAACATCATTTTTATAAACTTTTACTATTACAAAATGATCATTCTTAACGAAAGTTTCAAAATCTTGTGAGTAATGTCTTATTAATGACTCTGACCCCCTTTACACTATATGTTGTTCACTAACTTTATAAAGGCTAAAATTATACAATAACATTATACAACTTTTCCAACGTGTTTGTGATAATTGATTTTACAATTATGTTAACATTCAACCTATTATATTCTTCCTACATGATTTTTTTCACATATATATATATACATGTAAGTGAACATGTTCACATATTAATTAACATATAATTTTGTGGTTCTTATTTTCCTCAACTTTTTTTTTTTTAATTCTCGTTTGTCACTATTGTTGCTTGTAACTTGTAAACAACCAACACCATGAAGAAAAGCACCTATATGTTGATCGACTACTCAAGCAACCTACACACACCTTCAGTTGTTTGAAACTCTAACCGACCATAGATACAAAACCCTTAGAAGAAAAGCCTTCTAGTCGAACTCTTCCTCTGCCTTGTCCATTTTCGAATTCAAACAAAAAGTATTCCTAACACCCTAGCTTTATTTGAACTATGTTAGGCTTTATAGAACCCTAAAGCTAATGGAACACCCCCACATTGCTTAATTATGTTAAACTTTCTAGTTAGAAATATACCCTAACTACGAAATCCAAACAAGAAAACAGGAAAAACGAACAGGAGATTAGAAGAAGTATTTAATACCCAAAAACCTTGTTTTATTACCAAGCTTATTTCAGTTTACAAGGAGATGCCTAGACTGGCACTCGCCTTCCTTTATATACGAGAAGGGGGGGGGGGGGGGTAGTTAACCATAATCATACTCTAACTATATTACCTAATTGAGTCTACCGAAGATATATTACATAAGCGAGAAAATCCTAGCTCACATCTTTGACTAACGTGAGCCCTTGGATCCTTGAAAATCCCTTCAAGTCACACCCATTCTGTCTGCACATCCAACTTCCATTAATTGATTCCTATTGATGTCTTGTCCCAAGTGTTGTCCCTTGTCTTTAAATCTGTTTCCAACCAAGTCCCTACAACATTTGTAGTCACATGCTTATTCCAAGAAGTCTTTTCCTTGTGTCATC
This sequence comes from Asclepias incarnata, assembly GCA_025447715.1. Classification (NCBI taxonomy): domain Eukaryota; kingdom Viridiplantae; phylum Streptophyta; class Magnoliopsida; order Gentianales; family Apocynaceae; genus Asclepias; species Asclepias incarnata. The sequence continues at coordinate 6,559 of JAOEHQ010039635.1, read as the reverse complement.
TGTCATAAGGACTATTGCTTGTATATCGATATGTGAAAGTAGTTGAAACTATCATATATCCTGTTTTTGGGACATACCAAATAATATCAAGTTTGAAACACCAAAGGTTGTCATTACAGATCTCAGGTTATTAAGTAAACCTGTCCACTCTGATACCACTTGTTGGTCTCAGTTTTGTGTAACAAAACAGTTTAAAATGCACCACACGGGGGATATACTTTTCAATGGATAATTTTTTATTGATTTTGAATCAAAGAATTACTAGGTGTGTCGTGAAAATAAGGTTGACACGCTAAACTTAAACACACCTTATTGAATGACAAATACAAACTCCTACTTAAAATACTTGAACACACTTAAAGTAAATAACTTGAACTTCCAGGACTGTTCATTGAAGTGAGTGTTCGGAGAGTTCACGTAGAGGGTGGGAAGACAAAAAAAAATCCATAAGTTATATGATACGAAATAGGATTTTTCCATACTTGCAACCTTGGGCAAACATCCCTATTTATAGATAAACATTTCTGTTGGAGTTTGCAAGTACAGTCCACATGTCACGTAACTAGTGGATTCCGACAAGAGTACTTAATGCTTGATGAGATTAGACACGAGCATTTATTGTAGCCGTAAAGTTCATGTCAAGTCATCTTGATTAACTTGAGTTTGTAGATGCTTGAGTGCTTTCTTGCAGAAGACTTTTGTGGTCCAATCTTATCAAAGGTTGTAATGTCCAATCTTATCAAAGGTTGTAATAAGTCAGTGAGTAATTTGTCAATACTCACTGAACTGAGTCTTGGTTGTCTTGTGTTGATTCTAAGTCATAAACGCTTATTCCACTTTAGCGATGCATGACATGTTTTCAAATATTTTCTTTGAACTACTTGAACCTTTAGTGTTGGAATGAATCAAGAGAACTGAGAGCTCGCTAAACTATATATAACGAGCTTATTTATAATTATATCACTCAATGGGATTTTTATCCCAACAATTTGTAGTCACATGCATATTCCCATAAGTCTTTTCCTTGTGTCATAAGTCATAAGAACTATTGCTTGTATGTCGATATGTGAAGGCGCGCAGTTGAAAACGTCGTATATCCTGTCTTTGGGACGTATCGGAAAACACAGAAACATCCATATATATAATTTTGTCTACTCTTTTGCAACCTATAAAAAACGAACTTTTATATTCAAAAAATGATCACATGATATATATTGATATCCGACATGTGAAATCTAGTCCGTTTTACAAGAATTTCCAAGACAATCAACTTATTGTACTTGAATAAAATGAGATAACAGTGTTTCTTGACAAGTCACCTTCACTAGGAATCTATCATGAATGTCCATCTGACCATTAACAGTAAAGAGATTAAACCTATTACAGTAATTTTTTGCAATTAAAGTGCCGCTTGTTGGAAAAGTTCATGATTCCATTTTGCAGGGTGTGTTTTGAAATCGAACTTACAAACTTCTTGTTTATATCCAACTAAAAACTCATGAAGTTTAAAATCAAAGAGAACGATTCAATTAATCTTACAAAAATATTTCTGCCGTTATAAAAAAAAACTTACAAAAATAACATCATTTTAAACTATTTCTATTTTCAGCTTTGCTTCAAAACATGTCATATTGTTATAACAACTGAATATAATTATAGATTTATATGTATCTACGGCTTATTAATCGATTAAAATAATTAGTCGAATGTATTATTGATTATTAATGTTTTTTAAGACTTCGCATAAAAACCTTTTTATTTGGAAACAGAGCATGTTGTGATTCTTCGTACGTTTTAAGTCCAGATGTTCACTCATAACTGCTCTATTTAATTTATCTGATTCTTTAATTTCCAATTTTCGATAATAACCAAATTTTACACTGACATTCCATTAGTTAATTTCATGCACACAAAGAGATATTCATCTCAAATTGGGTCTCTCTTTTTTATTTTTTTATATCCTTACAAAAACTGTGGAAAACAAAATCTACAAGACGTTTAACCATACTCTTATAAATTTCCTAGCATGCCCACTTTTTTCGGAGTACCGTACCAGCCTCTATGAGATCGATTACTCTTAATCAAGTCTTAACCAAACCACATATGTTCTAGCTAGCCTGCCTAGCCATCTATGTTCGATCACTACCCGGATATGACCAAGTTAGCTGGGCATAGGATAATTTATAAGGGTATTAGTTTAATTAAGATCGATTAGCATTGCTACTGAAGTCGACCTTACGTCAACTATAAGAGGATCATGCTCAGTCCGTACTTTCAATTTCGACACACATTTACGAACTTCCTGGAATTCTGAGATGGGTAGTGATCCAACCAAACCTTGGCATGGGCTAGTACCAAGACTTCATGGACGAACGATATATCTTTAACCATTTCAAAGAACTTGCCATGACCTTTCTAATCATATGCTTTTTTGGAATGTGTCCCATTTCGGCCCATGACACGAAGAAACTCATCACAGGGTAAAAAAAAAAAAAGGGCAAGCAAGCAAACACTTTTATAAGAAAAATTTCCCCATATTGAGGCTTTGATTGCGATATCATGAGTTCTACTAGGACATATTGATCATTAATTAACAATGATGAGGCTAGCTTATTGAATTCTTTATGGATGTGATGTCATGTCCCCAATAAAAGTGAAGATGGAATGATATATTTGGATGTGATTGAAAATATGAAGATATAGATGCTTTTACTCTCAATCCAGATTCGATATTTACTTGCTACCCAAAGACACTACACTTGTACCTTTTGTTAACTTACATCTTAATGACGACATTCTATATGGGGTCTTAAAATGGATCATCCAACAAATCTACTAGGAATGTAGGGTCGTTAATTAGTCGCTACCAGAATATCGAGATATAGCCGAAAAATTAGGTACCTTGTGCCTTTTGCAATCACTTGATCACAAGTGGAGGTCGATGTTGCAATTGGGTTGTTTTTAGATAATTAATTAGTATGACGTGGATTGATGCTCATATATTGTCTATGTCTAAAGGCGATGGATTCTTGGTTAAGTGTTATTATTAACGAACAATAGAGTGGAGTGTCGGGTTTTTTATCTGCTAATTAGGCATGTAGTTTAACACTGGTTGGTAGGGGTGTTACATAATTGTCTACCTAGAAGTGGCAACCATATGGCATGATATAAGATTATAAATAGATTGGCAATAATGTTATATTGCTATAATGTTGTATGCTTATATATTAAAACTTAATTATTGATTTAATTTGGATTTTAATTACTTCTTATCTAAATGTTTCTTATGATTATTGTATACATATAAAATGTAGTAACAATGTATAAGTGTTGCAGTATAACATAAGTTTAGCTCGGATTTATTAATTTTCCCTCTACTATATATACCTTTTATGCACCATAAGAGTTGCTAATTATAATGTTCAAAATCATGATCATATTTCTTTGTGAGTAAACGCATAAGAGTTTTTCTGTTCAGGTTACTAAACAAAGATGAGTCTTTTGACTCAAATGTATGCCGTCTAATGATCGAGATCATTCTGTGGTTATTTTCAAACTTTATGCATGATCATCCGGCCTCAAGATGTTACTTAGTAAGTTTTGAACTCTGGACCCCTTGAAAGAAATTTAGGTCGCTTGACCACTAGTTCATCTTGAAGGTGGTTGCAAGTCCAATGTATCTTCAACCATGCATAATGATAAAAATAACAAATTTAGGGTTTTCAATTCTCCAACCTTAAAGAGTATTAGAAAGCTGGTGAGGAGATTGAGTGGTAAAAAGTTATACATAGGCAAGCATATACACATGCATACATATATATATATATATATATATATATACATAAGGAAAAACTAAGTAGTAATATTCTGAAAAAGATTAGTAGATACTCCTAAAAGCAAAATCAATAATGCAAGTGGTAATATTTCTGAAATTGACAAGAAAACAAAGAATAGGACAAAGTTTTTTTAACGTCAGAAACATTGCCCCTCTGCCCTCCTCCTCATGTTGCCTTTTTGGTTTCATTTTTTGATGGGTTGGAGCTAGCTATAGAAAAGAGTTCCAAATTTTAAAGATATCTTCTCATCCTCATCTCTCTCATCTGTCTCTCTCTCTCTCCCATCTCTCTCTCTCTCACACACACACACACATATACACACACACACAAACAGTCTCTTGAACTTGTTTTCTACTAGTAAGAAATTGGGTTGTCTTTTGTTATTTGTACACAAGTGTGTGGATTCTTGTGTTGAATCATTTTAAAGAGTTTGGCTCAACTTTAGCTCTTGGAGTTTGAAGTTTACTAACTGTCAGGTTTGAGCTTTTTAACTTTTAAGTTTTTAGTTACATCCATCTAACTTATTCTTTGATTCATTCTTCATCAACCCTTTTTATATATAAATCTAAACTACAAAAAAAAATAAAAAAAATTCTCTTCTACTAATCATTTGTTTCTTGTTCTTTTCTTATATCTTCTTTTAGCTAGGGTTTTTTCTCCTTGTTTCTCAGATCTATATGACATGGTCTCTGATGAAACGAAAAGTTGATCTGTCTGTTATCAGTTATCCTCTATCTTTATCTTTATTATATATACATACAACAAAGAACCAATTAAGAAGAAATTAATTAGAAAAAGGGAAGAAAAGAAAAATCTAGTTTTATATATTTGATAAGTGAAGGTGAAATGGAGAGAGAGATGAAAAGCATCTTTTTGGATGACAACATGTCAAATTTAACATCTGCATCAAATGAAGCAATAAGCCTATCTTCATCTAGCAACAGGAATGAAATTGGTACTATGTACCCTCCACCTCATCAGATGCAGCAGTCCTTTGGTTCTGTGCCAATCAATACAAACAACAACAACAACAACAACCAAACTCAATCAAACAAGAAAAAGAGGAATCTTCCTGGCAATCCAGGTAAATTATTTGCATTTATAATATTTACTTATTGCTAATCAAACTTATCTCCCTTAATTAAACAGTTGTTTACGGGAGACGATTCGTACACCACAAAAACTATTCCATACATCACAAAAACTTTCCATGCTATGGGATTTTTATAGCAGACTTTACAATTAATTAAATTAATGTTATGGTCTAGCTATACAGCAATTTGTGTACGTGGTATATGAATTGCGTTTTTGTATATAACATACACTCATGCATATAGAGTATATTATTCTTATTGCAATTAATTCTCTTGGATTGAATTGATATTTTATTACAAAAAAATTGATACTTTCTATCTTGGGAATGAAAAAAACAGATCCAGAAGCTGAGGTGATAGCTTTGTCACCAAAATCACTTATGGCAACAAATAGATTCTTGTGTGAGATTTGCAACAAAGGGTTTCAAAGAGACCAAAATCTTCAGTTACATAGAAGAGGACATAATTTGCCATGGAAACTTAAGCAAAAATCAAAAACAGAAGTGGTTAGAAGGAAAGTGTATGTATGCCCCGAGCCGAGTTGTGTGCACCATGAACCATCAAGAGCACTTGGAGATCTTACTGGTATCAAGAAGCACTTCTCGCGAAAGCACGGCGAGAAGAAATGGAAATGTGAGAAATGTGCTAAGCGTTACGCGGTTCAGTCTGATTGGAAAGCTCATTCCAAGATTTGTGGCACAAGAGAATATCGTTGCGATTGTGGTACCCTTTTTTCAAGGTAATAGCACAATTTCATATTTTCATCACATTAATTAAGCTAGCTAGATATAGTTTGTTTTTTTAAAAATAAAAAATAAAAAAGGCAATAAATGCAAAGAATCAAACAAACTATAAGTTCATGAACTTCACGAGTGGAACAGTAGAAGGCATAAAGAATAATTAAGATTTTATTCTAATCATATACTTCAGTTTAGCTCTAATATTTTCACTATTGTTTTCATACCAAACAAGATTATATACACTAATTTATCAACAGTAGTTTATACGTCCCATGGTCATGATGTGGCACGTCTTCTAGTGTATAGTCATCTCGACAATGCTTACATGTAAGCCTATTATTGGGGTGACAAGACTTTGCATGTGAGATGTCGGGCATATAAATATCATATCATTTATCACATGTATATGTATATATATATTATCGAATGAACATATATATGATATGTATTAATTATCATACAACTCAAAATTTTAATTACATATATGGTTGATCATGTGTAATATTTGTATATCACACTACTTATTATAACCTCATAATATAATTTAATTATTACAAATGTTGACCATATTGACAAAAAGTTTTCACTAACCTCACAATTTACCTTTTTATATAGTACGTACATGTGAACTAATGCATTGTCAATTACCTCTTTTCATAATGACACTTTATAGTTTATGATAGTTTTAAAACCTTTTACAGCATATAATTTCACAAATTAAATGTTAAGCCTAGCTATTAGTTGATGACAATGTGTAAGACAACACAAAAGTTAAACATATGATAGTTAATTATTTGGTATATATATATATATATATATATATATATAGGTTCTGGTTAAAATAAAACAATTATTAAAGTAAAACAAATAAAACAATCATTTTCTCTTA
>JAOEHQ010039624.1:1949-12431 GCA_025447715.1 Asclepias incarnata | reverse complement strand
TTAAACTCAATCTTCTAAACCATAATCACCACAAAGGTTTGTATTTGGAAATTTTTTCAGTTTATTATTATTATTATTATTAGAGGCCACAGTTCAATTGTCAATGTGTCATTTCTAATTATTTTTTTCATTGTTAGGATTTGATATTGGGTTTGAGTTATATTTTTTTTTAAACAGTTTAAATCTTAAGTAGTTAGTTATAATTGAAGTATCAAAGCCCTTATTCTTCTCTTGTTCAAGGTTTGGATGATGTGTGATGCTTCACACGGATCCTGTCATTAAGTTAATTTGGCTAATTAAAAACTGTTTTGTACGTATACCACCTTAACATGCCCCCCCTTAATCCCCAAGAGTCATATTAATTATTTACATTAATTAATATGTGTATCTCACTCTTAATCCCGTTGACTTTCTCAATTTGTTGAAACTTATCTTGTTTTCTTGAATTTCTCTAAAAAGGAAAACAAGTGATGGCCAGTGAACACGAAAAGAACTTGGTCGAAATCTTGGAAGAAAATCACCCAATTGACATCAACAAGTACACAAATTTTGTTCACTCCCCACAATGTGGTGCGATTGCCACTTTCTATGGCAATACCCGCGATACATTTGATGGAAAGACCGTAGTAGAATTAAGATACGAAGCTTATGTGCCAATGGCTATCCGTTGCCTCAATACCATATGTTCATCAGCTCGGTCCTTGTGGAATCTCAATGCTATTGCTGTGGCTCACCGATTGGGCCCCGTTTCAGTGGGTGAAACGAGTGTGTTTGTTGCTATTTCCTCAGTTCATCGGGTTGATGCATTAGATGCTTGCAAGTTTGTGATTGATGAGATTAAGGCATCAGTTCCAATATGGAAAAAAGAGGTTTACTCAAATGGTGAAGTTTGGAAAGAAAACTTGGAGTTTCTTGAGAGAAGGCCGGAGATTGGGAAAAGTAGAGGTTGTTGCAGACCAAAAGTGAAGGTGGAGAGTGAGGAGGTGGCGACGCCTGTTAAAAATGGTTGTTGCAGGCCAAAGGTAAAGGTGGAAGATGATGGATCTGTAAAATCTTGCAATGATAATCCATGATTGTCAAGAATGTTGTAAGTTATTTTTGGTTGTCTGTCTGTTTTATGTATAATTGCAAAAGATGGTAAATGAAGAATCTTGCTTTCAGTTATACAGGAATTTACACATACTGCAGGGAATTCCATAGTTGATACTTGATACTACTTCATGTTAAATATCTTATATGCTAGTACTATTTTTTTGTGATGGAGTAATAAAGTTACATCGATTTTGTTTAGAAAGTTTGGATGAGTTCTAAGATGTCATGTAATTTGTGTATATGTATAACTCGGAGACCTATTCTTAACTTGTTATTGTATACATTGGGAAGTGAAGAGTTCCAATTTTTGGAATTTTTTCTTAGTGTATAGTGTATTAGTATTTATCATAACTTTAACTTACATTGTTTAGTTAGATTTATTGCCCATTAGACTGTTGGGCCCTAGGGTTTACACGTCCAATGGGCTTTAAGCCAAATTAAACTATGTATGCTAAAGCTATGGGAATTGGTAAACACTGTAAAGAAACAGTGTGAAGGTTAGCTTAAATTTACACATGATGTTATATCCAAATATATATGAATTCTTGACCACATGCCTTCACATATGAAGTTGCGTATTAAACAAAAGTTGCATAATATCAACATAAACTTACATTTTATATGTGTAAGCGGTGGAAGTTTTCTCTGTTTAGGTTACTTGGGAGGACGAGTCTTAGAACTTTCATTTCATATGGCTAGTGATTTTATGGACATTGTATACAAATTTATATAGTTTATACATTTCATTGTTTGTGAAGTTATACTTTAAAATGCTATTTATCTTATCTATGAGATATGAATACGTCCTTCTTATAACGGACCGCACGTAATGTAGAAACATATGGTTATAGAAGTTTCAGTTGATCCCAAGAGTCTCCAAAGCTGCAGTGATATCATGGACTTCATACCCGTTTGAAATGACTATGTTTGAGTTTTCGGGAGGGACCATGTCGTCTTTCTTAAAGCTTTCTGCACTGCGAAGAAACTTCTCACTGCCATATTCTACTGAATCCTTTAGAATAACAGTCTTGTGGAGGCCAGCAAGGAGGTCTTCGTAGTCTGTATCTCCTTTTTCTCCCACAAACACAATCATTTTGGTGAGATCCATTCCCCAGCTAATTGATAGATATCTGCATACATACGTTCAAACTATCCATAACTACAGTTGTGTAATGCAATCAGATTTTGCTAGAGGTGACGATTTTGACCCATTTACTTATGAATGGGTTGGTTTGGGTTGTTTTTAATCTCAAACGGGTCATATAAAAATTAGCTAAAAAGTGAACAGGTCAAACAGGTTGGAAGTCGCCCGAAGTCTATCATTAATGCATACTACCCCCTAAATCGTTTTATTCATAGGCTTAGATTATTACTTTTATTTTGTTGTTTATGTAAGCATAATGAATGCACTACTTTATCTAAAGTTTTCTTCAAAAATAGACAAATACATTTTTTCTTAAACTGTTTTGACCCGTTACCTAACCTGACTGGGCCGCCTATTTAGTCACCTTTAGATTTTGCTCATGTTATTTATACAAAAATAAGGCAACCATATAATGGAAATGCAAGGAAATAAGTTGCGGACCTTAATGCTTGGGCCCTTGATGCAAATAATGGTATCACATTTAACTTGTTTGCAGCCTGTGTGAAGACGGTGTTGCAACGAAAACCTCTCATCCGCAGCCTCTGGCGCAGATCATCCACCCTACGCGTCTACATACATATACATACACAATTGTAAGTATTAATCTCTTACTTATGTTACATGAGCTTATATATTATTATAGTACCTTGGCTCCTGGTTTGATCATGTATGTGTAACAATGGGAGCTTGATGTCTTCATTTCTTCCGTCATGTTGTCTTCATCCTCATTTTCTAGCCTAGCAATCCTCATTATTGTTGATCTCACATTTTCTTGTGGCCATCGGTACTCTGTATGGTTATCATAGTCTTCATCAGCCGTAAAATCTCTCCATGGGTAGTATAGTTCACTTCCACTACTGCAAACCAATGCATCAAATTTGTCTAGACTGACTTGGCATATTTTCAATATTTCCTTCGTCTCTTGTAAAGTTAATCCTGTCGACAGTATAAAACCTATCTGTCCAGAATTTTCATCTGCAAGTTTCATTACATTTTTTATTATTATTGGCAAGGCCTCAGTGAAGTCTCCATTGCTATCGTAAGCGTCGGTGGCTATTATGTATAGTGCCTGACGTCTTCCAGGACTGTAGCTCGTGCTTGATTTTCTATTAGTGACAGACATTCTGGTGAAAGTCTCTATGAGTTCTTTCTGCCTGCTTGCTGGATCTAAGTCCCCATTGGGCTTAAAGTCACCATCTACAGAGAACCTCAATGAAATGTCATCAACATCCCGTAATGAATCACTCATTGGTTCTTCTTTTGTAGGTATTATCTTATGACGGGTAGTGGGATGACGATTTCTGCAATGTTCAAGATGGGAGAGGTAATTTTTGCAGTGTTCGGGCCATGAGAAACGATGGATATTCTTTAGGCCATGCTTACGGCATTCAGCCCATCGGTATTTGTCAGAAACAAGCTTCAAGAGAGCATCTTCAATGGCTTTTTGGTCATGTGGATCAACTAGAAGACCGTTATTTAGTGCCTGATTCATCAAGTGTACTTGTTAGATACATGTATGAGTATTTGGAGGTAGAAAACACATACCACGTTCATAACGTGCATTTTCCTGTATCTTTTAGGAGCATAGTTCATGACCCGTGATTACAGAGGTGGAGATTTCAAACACTTCACTTGAAAATAGATTGGTCTGGGCTATATTTGATCACTAACGGATCAACCTTAATGAACAGATCACATTGGTTGAAAGGCACCAAAAATGTTATAACCTCTTAATTGAATCATATTCAATACATTCGTTACATAACTTGATAAAAGTTGGCGCATTTGATGTGACAATTTTTGCACCCGCAATACAACATAACCCGATCTGTTTGCACCCAGAATAACAGTTACCTGTTTTGATCTGTTACCCAGCCCGTGTGATGTGATCATTTTTCCACCTCTACCTGAGTGGGCGTTGTATTTTTCTGAACTTTGGAACAACATGATCTGGATGAATGTATGTTTCAAGAAAATCGATGAATACATGTTTTAACTTTTGATGTTATTCAAAGCCATACCTTGAGTATATCAACGGGTCCACCATTCTTTGTTGCCACAACTGGCAAACCATAAGCGGATGCCTGCAAGTAACAAGAAGCATTAAGGAGATACTTCATAGGATCAGAGGTTCTTACTGTTATCATTATAAGCGGGTGTTCGGATGTGCATTTGGAAAGTAATTATGTAATTTGAATAATCAGAATCAGAATCAGAAAAATCAATTCTAATAAAGCGAGGTGTTGGAGATAGTGTCTGGATGTTTATTTTTTGGTTTAAAGTTATAAGAATGAGCTGTCTGTCTGTGTTTTAGAAGTTTAAGTTGCTAATTAGCTGATGCAAGTTACCTCTATGATAGTCAGGCCGAATGGTTCCACTAGAGCCGGGTTGATGAAGACTCCCTTCAAGATAGAAACATTTCATAGAAGTTTGTTAGTGTTGGACTGGTGTGGTCTCACAAAGTAAAGATTTGGATGATAGTTAACCGTCAAACAACCATCATGACCAATAACCATGAATGTTTCAACTTTTATACGCTTGAATTAATGCAGAGTCTTAAAACTTATTGCCTAATAGTCAAATGTCTTCAGTAGAAGTGTTAAATGTTGGCATTGTTACCTTAGTCTTTGCAGCAAGACGATATATGTCAGGCACGTCGACTTGCTTGTGATGCTTTGGATATGCCACCTGTCCATACAAGTCGTACCTATCAATCATCTTGAGAACCGTGGTCAGAACAACTGAGCTGCTACTCGACATATCTTCTATGTCATCTCTGTTCCCGAGTATAAGCGTCTGCAGTTAAAAAAATTTCAAAACATATACAACTATCGTATGCGAGCATTGGCGTCTAATTCTTCCAAGGATGACAGTTAAGTGAGTCATACCAAGTTGGCTAGTTCTCGAAGGGGTTTGCATTCTCCAAAAGCTTTAAGCAAAGTGGTGACGTTTTTCTTAGGATCCGGTCTAGACAATGCTAAAATCATAGGTTTGTGTGGATTTGTGAAAAACCTCATTATCTGCATTAGGCAAGAAAAAGTTGCAGTGAAAAAAATTGATCAATATTACGTTACAGATGGAAAGGAATTCTTCAGATTTCTAACCTCAGTCCATATGGGAGGTACTGCCCTTTTGTTTTGAGCTCTATCACGGCCAATTATTGATTCAAGATCCCCATCACCTTCTGTTGAATCTTCCGCCTTGACATAGCTGAAGTCCATGCCTGGTGGTATTACCTATTTTTTCAAGGATAAGAAAATGTAGGTTTACAATAATGTTTTGGTAGGTGTGGGAAAATGGGTGGGTTAGGCAAATTGAGTAACGCATCAGAACAGGTTCCTATCAAAATGGGAAAGATTTGTATGGATCAAAACCCTTCAGCCTGGATTGACTAAAAAACTTTCGTGTTTTTGAACAATACTTCATATGTTAGATTATTACAATCATAACTTTTTCCAATGATAAAGTAGTTTTGGAGGTTGTAAGCAATGAAAATGCACTTAACTGACTTTTGACCGTTTGATTTTTTGACCCGTTTGCTTTTATTCATTTGACCTGATATAGATAAAATATAACCCAAAGGGACCCATTTTATAAACAAATGGGTTGAAATTGTGAGATTTACCACCATCCTAGGCATGTTTCGTCCATAGCCGCTCACTCCTCTTCGTCTCCTAACCCTAAGCTTCCTCTCGAGCTTAACATCAAAACCATCATACAAACCCCATTGCTCTTCAATTTCCTGCCTTGTGCTAGTGACAACCATTTCAGCACAATCCAATGCCAACTCTTCACCTTCAATCCTTCTCATTATCTTGTAAGTTGAATTAATGTCCTCTTTAGTAAGCCTTCCTTGTTTCAATAACTGCTCAAACTTGTTCCTCCCGAGTGAGTGTCCAGTTAGTACCATAGGCACATTTAGGGAGCCAGACAAACGGGCTGCAACTTCACCCGCATCTGCATAGTGACCATGAATCACATATGGCCACATCGGCTTCCCACCATCAAACTGCTCACCTAAAGCTCTTGCCATGTTCACAACGTGGCTTAGTGCCCCATCAACAAATTCCGGTATGTAAGGCCATAAGGACTCTTTGAATATATACCTGTGACAAGTACAAAGATTAAGGGGTATGGTATGCATGGTGTATCTACTATGGACATTTGAGTTGGAAAAATGTGCCAAGCGGTTTGGATAATTGGTCAAAATGGTCCATGTTAGAGCATGTTCCTTCAAATATGAGTTAAAACGAATTGAGTTGTGCTGACGCACAAATTTTTGTTCACGTTTTATAAAACTTTTAATGCATTAATATGATATAGAACTCCATAGTTATAACAATATACTACGTTTTAAGCAAAATGATTTAGGAGACATAGCTTTATAATAAAAACTTTCATCTCATTTGGCCCATTTGACCTGTGAAGAGTAAACAATAAACAATATCTGCCTATGAATAAGCAAATGGGTCAAAATTACCACCTCAAATGGACATAAAAATGTAAGAAGAAGAGAGGGGGTGTTAAGAGGAAATACTTGTCACGGGGTCCACAAGGGATACGAACGATGTAGGCCCCACAGTTACCGGAACCTTCAGGTGGAGAAGAGAGCATCTCAATGGGCTCACCATAACCATAGTCGACATCTGGGCATGCTATTTGTCTAGTTAGCAGATCAACCCGTATGACTCCTTCCATATCAGCCAATGCTTTTGCAAGTTCAACCACATATTTCACCTGCCCACCGGTGTCGGAATCTCTCCCTAGTTCCATGTTTTCTCCTCGCACCAGCCCATGAATGCTGTATGTACATAACAAGTATTGGGCATGATAAGCCATCTTCCATTTGAACATTGGAGATCATGAGGTTATTTTAATGTACAAAACATTGGTGGTTACTGTATAATTGTTTAAAAAGTCTACTAAATTGGTCTAGTTTCTATTTCGGGTTACAAACATATTTGTACCCGTAAAAACCCTCATAATTTCTAAAAATCTCGATGTAAGGTAATCTTTATCATTGATGACAAATAAGTTGTTACTGAGCATCACATAATCAAAAGGCGGCATTTTGACCTGTTATATTGAACATTTTTACAGTTTGATGGTTTTGTGGGTGCAAACAAAGATGGGTTAGCTTTTTATGCAACTACCCCGTGTTTAAGATTTGGAATTTTAGGTTACCTGACAAGGACAATGTAAAGTTGGCGAGATTTATTCTCGTCTGACCACATTATCATCTCGGAGTTTATTCTTGAAATCTTGTTAACTGGCTGGGATTCACTTTTTTCCTTTTCACCATCTGAGAGCTCTGAAAGATCTTCTGCAGCATCATGGCGACCTTTCTCCCGTTCAAGACGACGCTTTGCTAGTTTTTGTGCAGCTTCTGTTGCTATCTGCAAGACATTATGATTGCTTTCTAAGTTAAGAACCACTTGAACATACATACTATAGGTGACATATTGGTCGGTTCAGGCTGAGTAACGGTTCAAAAGGGGTTTGGGTTGAAATGGGTATCTTAAGTACAAGTCAGTTTGGGTTGACCAACAAACACTTCTTTCGCCGTCGTTAAAGATGGTTATAAAAGCTAAATATCAATCATATTCTGAAATTTTTAATAAATTGATTTAGAAGATTATATGCAACTATGCTCTAGGCAACTTCCGACCCATTTTGACCCATTCCTCTAGCTAACAGTATTTTATATGACCCGTTTGGAATAAAACACAACCAAAAATGGCCCATTCATACGTAAATAGTCACATTCTCACTTTTAATTTCTTTCATTCCAAAAAAGATTTTTAGTTTGGTAACATTCCTTAACTTTCTATATATTGATGGGCATTTTGGAAGTGATAAGATAGCCAAAATATGCCTATCTGAAGCTAAATCTTGCTTCTTTTGTCTACCAAATATGCAGCTTTTGACATGACATGAAGCTAAAAAATGTGTGATTATAAATCAGGCAACGATTACAAATCCACAGAAAAGTTCAAGCAATCGAAAACTCTTGAAAGCGATTACAACTTTGATGAACATAACAATTACCTTCTTCTTTTTACGGGTAAGATGCCAAATACGCCAGCACATATTCTCAAGCCTGTTGCTTCTTTCATGAGTGTTCCTTGTTGCAATCACCTGCACCTCTCCATATATCATGTTCAAAATGCATATCATATGGTCCCAACACTTATATATTACATGCATCTCTTCAATATTAGCCCATACTTATATATATATATATTCTTCTTGACATATATATATATTTGTTTGTTTTGTCATGCTATATACTATTAATATAACATAATATATGTGCATTAACTACAGAGAACATAATATAGACTGGTTATATGAACTAGAGATAGAGATGGATGGTATATAGACCTTGATCCAAGTTTGGTGGAGGTCAGATTCGTCGACGCTATTAACAACTTCTTCGACGAAGTAATTAGTAGGATTGAAGTGTTTATCACGCTTGACGTTTTCTTGAAGTTTTTCTATCTTCAACTTTGTATCAACTCCTTTTTGGCTCTTAAAGTTTGCTCCTACATCCAATATGGCCTCCAAGTAGCCGTTTATCCATTCGTTCCTTGCCATCCAGAAACCGCCACTATTCCTAGTGGCGTTTTGTGGTGGTGGTGGTGGTGGTGGGAGGAGGAGGAGGAGGATGAAGAGGAGGATGAGAGGCTTTCTTGGTTTGAAACAGATATGTGAGAGAGCTTTGATACCTTATAAAGGCTTTTTTTTAGCATAAAAGACATAATTCTATGCCTTAGTCCAATTTATTTACTACAAATCATTTACTAACACATATACATGTGAGAATATGATTCTTTTCAATTTGAAAGTTCACTTTATATATTTCAATTTTTTTATATTGTCACAATATTATTAGATGTCTATGAGAGTTACAACGATGAAATAATTTTGGCTTGATAGTGTTCGAGATGACTCATCAATCAAGTTGACGTAAATTTTAGTCGATCGCATGGAGAAAAATCCTATAAATATCTGTTGATTATATACTTGTCTGTTGTCTTGCTAAAATAAACGAGATTTATAGTAGACATTTATTGATTTATAGTACAAGTACTATTCAAAATGGGTGTATTAAAACATATTTATGTAAGGACTAATCATTATATATGCATTAAGTAAAAAATTCTATTCGTAAAAATATTGCGACCACCTTCAAGGTGACTTAATGATTAGGCAACTTGATGTTGTTTTATAAAACGTCTCGAGTTCGGATCTTTTTTAGGTAACATCTTGGGGGCGATAAAAAAAGAAGTTTGAAAATGGCCATGAAATGGACTGGGCCGCGTACATTTAGTCAAAGACTTGTGTCCTCGATAACTTGAAGAGAGAAAACCTCAGCCGTTTATTTTAAAATAGTTACCACCTTTTTATAACATATATATCAAAATAATATACTTTTGGTTCATGGTATTTTCGTGATATAAGTTTTGTGGGATGTGGACGTGAAATAAATATGGGAAGATGGTTTGATGCGGGTATTTTGCCCATCCATTCATATTCTCTGCCAAAAATTTATTGGATTTGTGGACTACATTTTCTTCACCAAAATAAATATATAACTATTTGTGAATTTAAAGCGTAATGTAGTTTTAACTAGCGGTGAGGATTTAAACTACAAACTTAATTAATAAAGAGTCCATTTGGTTTATATTTTGGTTTTTTATTAAGTTATTACCTCTAAAATTTAAAAGGCCAAATACATCAACAATTCAACATAATTACATATTAAATTGTTACTATATAAAAAACTTATATTTGAATTGTAGCTATTAATTATTTATAGACCATTTTTTTTTTTTTTTTGGAAAAGCAAATTTCATTAATCAACAAAAATGTTACATATGATGAATTGATGATATACATAGTAAAGCAAATTATATATCTACAAAAAGCAAAAGTTTTTTCAACTCTTTCATGATAAACTATGTCACGAAGCCCTTTTTTTTTAACCCATAAGAAGCCCAAAATTAGGATGTCTTGCACGACCTGATAAGCAGAAACCAAGTTCCCTTTGAAAACTTTTCTTTACTCGCCTTCCATATCCTCCAATAGGCGATCATAATCATCGAATGGATCATACCTTTGGTCATCGCCCCCACCTAAAAATAAGGAATGTAGTTCCAGCAAGTCTTTTATGGAGAAGGCAAAGATCGGGGGTTTGGGGGGGGGGGGGGGGGGGGGTTGAACCATAACCCAACCCAAAACCA
>JAOEHQ010039613.1:0-12432 GCA_025447715.1 Asclepias incarnata | reverse complement strand
AAATAATAACAATAAATAATAATGATTGGTTGGTTGGTCCTCAATCTTTTTCTCTCTCCCTCATCTAGTGCCACATCTCATCTAGTGTTTCTCCCATCTCGTGCTAGATAGAAGGGGCGGCGGCGGTGGTGTTCCAACGCTAGATCCCATACCACGCATCCCATCTAGTGCCCATTGCCAACCCCCTAATAGAAAATGATAAAGTATGTGTGACAATAACAACCAAAACAAAGCTACAATCTTGATCATGCCGGAAAATATGCTGAAACTCGTTTTGTTAATTAATCTAGAAAGTCTTCCATGTTTGTCGTGGTCTAGACATTATAGTCTATGGTTTCAAAGTCACGAAATATATATTATACTACTACAACATAATATGTATTTAATCAAATAGTGAAGATAACATACTACTTTAGAGTAATTGTCACTAAATCTTGATACTTGATACCCTAGTGGCCACGGAGGTTCATCTGCTCCGACTCCGGACTCGTAAAAAACAAATAAGCTCTGGGGATTAGTCTATACGCAAATCGAATGGGACAACCAAGGTAACAAAAAAGAAAAAATTGTTACTAAATTTTCATGAAGAAAAATAATCATACTATAAAAAGATATCATATGAGAAACATCAAGAGTTGAGAAGAGATAATTATACACTTTTTTTTCATTACCATATTTACAGTATTAAATTAATGATAGTTGTTTACTTGTTTGGACAATACAAAGTTACTTTGATGCTATATACACTTTGTATGTCATTCACCGATCTGTCGGTACCGGTGTCATACCTTAAAGAGCTGAAAGTAATTTTGATCGTGCATAAATTACGCCTCTTACCCGAAACATGTATAACTCCAGGCTCAATCATATACCTTTGCAGTACTCTACCAAGCGTCCGGATAGGCGTTGGTTTTCCAATTTATACATCTTTGTTTCTTCTATATGGACTACGTTGGACCAACAAACACACTTGTTTAACAAAAAAAAAAAACAGCAGGAAACACCAGTCACGTTAACAATTTAAACGATGGATAAAGTTTTAACAAATATCATTTCAGTTCTTACAAACGTACCTTGATTTAACTGAATAAAACGTACATTGCAATTGACATACAATTACAAAACAGTTTTTTTTTTTTTTCCTCTTTGTGCCCAAAAAAAAAAGAAGAGTTAAGTCTATAGAGCAATGTAGTGTGAGAATTATGCGGATCTAAATTGATCATCATCATCTATGTTTTACACGGAGATGCTAAATATATTATTGCCTGCTAAAACAATTGACAATAATACGTGCGACCCATGGGTTATTATATACAGATGCACTCCTTTACGGGCTGCAACCACTCTCGAGTCTCGACTTGCAAGATTCCATGTCCAGTGTTGTCCATGGCGACCACTTTGGAACTACTCGATGAGTAATCCATGTCCTTGGTAATATTGGATCAATCCAATATGTTGCAGACAATCATGTCATTTTACATTGATGGCTGCAGCCATAGTTCTCAGTTTCTGTGAAATTTCCGAAAACGATGGTCTTTCTGCAGGATCAGCAGACCAACACCTTCCCATTAAAGCTTTCCATTCAGGATCGCACCAGGTTGGGATTGTTGGACGTAACGAGTTGTTCACAATTCCTCCTACATGACACATCATCATATTCAAAAATTTGTTTTTGACTAGTAGCAGGAAATCTTCTCATTTTTTTTTTCTCCCAACATAGTTTATAGGAATTGAGAGCTTGTTTTCTAAGTATTTTCAATGTTTACTATCTAGTGTCGTTCATAAAGATTATGTGACATACTACTGTCATGTAAGACTCGTTTGCGTATAATATTATACACAGTAGCAAAACAGAGGTCGGGTGGGGTAAAGTCACAGAACAAAATGGGTGCTCTTGGTATGGGTTAGAAGGTATTGAACAGACCAGTACCACTCTTTGTGGAATACCTTTACTTATTTTATATATGGTTCGAGAGTGAAATATGATTACAAAAGACACATAGTGAGATAACAATTTAAATTTTTGAACAAAATGATTTAACAGGTTTCTGCTGAGAAAAATACAATTTGGGTGACTTTCAACCTATTTTGCTCAAGCTAATTATTTTTTCTTATTATATCTTCTTGACCCATTAGATATAAAACATAATCCATATGTGCTCATTCAAAAGTACATAGGTCGATATTGCTACATGTACTTGATGTTGTACACGATATACAAATGAAATCAGGGCTGCTCAGATTTTGATACTTCATTACCTTCAAGCATTAGGCTTGGAAACTTTCTTATTATATTTGGTCTCCTTATCTTTAAATTTACCCCTTAAATTGCAATTACCAAAAACTAAACAATCTATATTTCCCTTAATAGTTAATAGCTATGTTCATTTTTATCAATAAAAGAAAACCCGTAAACCAATATGAATATGAAGGACATACCAATTATGGAAGCACAATGCATATCTCCGTAAGGTTCATCTCCAGTAAGCAATTCCCACATCACAATCCCGAATGAGTAAACATCAATCTAGATTCGCACATTAAAAGATATATGGTATTGTAAGAACAATAATTGCAAAGGAAAAACTAACAAGTAAGAGAGTTATTTTTATAATTTTATACTTGGTGATGTACCTTTTCTGTTACCATGTGACTTTTGCCACTAAGCAGCTCAGGTGCCATCCAGGGCAATGTTCCCCGAACACCTCCAGACACCAAAGTGTGTTGCTTTACCTTTGATAGGCCAAGATCTCCTATCTAAAAAGAGCACACATATATAAAGCTCAACAAAATCCTCAAAGTAAACATAAAAACGGAAGTAAATTAACTGTAAATGGCAAAATGGGGCGGATCAGGCTGGTTGGGTAACGTGCAAAATGGGTGCTGATCCAAACTAGTAATTTTAGATGCAGGTTTGAATGGGTCTGGATGGATGGTCTAACCAGACAACAGTTTGCCCATCTTTTTTTTATCTTTGTGAACAACGAATGTTTTAGATATGTTGCAAAAACAATATTACGAAAATAATAATATAACTTCTCTTAAATGAAAGGATTTGGGACATCGCAAGAACTTAAATACACTTTATTGAACATTTGACCCATTCCAATTTTAGCTAACTTCTTTATATTTTGCCCATATGACCTACCATTACCAACAAAATACAACCCAATTTACATACAAATGGGTAATTATTGCCACAAAAAATGAACACTCATGCATCAAATACCTTGCAAATTGGTCGATGTGGATCTCTCATATTGACTAGTAGGTTTTCACATTTGAGATCAAAATGCACGATATTCTTTCCATGCAAATATTCCATTCCAAAAGAAGCATCCATAGCAATGATAAGTCTCTTACGCCGATCAATAGTTCTGTCACCAAACCAGTCCCATATTAAATGCAATGTTTCATAGGACACAGGTTGATAGATAATATTTAACAGTCGCTGAGCCAAATATCTAAAAGTTCCCTCAAATATGAGAAAAGGTAAGAGTCTTGTAAATCAAAATTCAAAATCAATGGTACCAATGCTTTCCAATGATTACAAAGTATATATTGAAACTTTGCCAAAGAGATCTTGCCTTTATTGAGGAACTTTAAACAAGAGACTGGGAGAGTAGGATTCAAGAATTGTATATACAAAACATGTCTTTTTAAATACTAAAAAAGTTGGGGCAAACTGAGAACATGAAAATTGACAAAAGATCAAGTAAAACTGATACCTGTCTTTTTTCTGTAAGAACTGCTTGAGAGATCCATTAACCATGAACTCTGTTACAGTTGCCAACGAGCCATCTGGTCCATCACGGACTATACCATAAAAAGAGACAACATTTGGGTGGTGCAATGAGCTTAATATCAATGCCTCCTTCCAGAAATCTGCAATCTACACATAAATAGATGTACAAATGATTAAAAAGGAGGGACCTGCAGAAATCTGCTAATTGTTACATAAATAGATCCAGCAATATTAATACGAATACAGAGTAACTGAAGAGTATCAGTTATAGAAACTTGAGAAACTATGAATTTCAAGAGTTTCAGGAAAAAAATGGCCTTATATAATAAACACAAAATTCGTCTTAGATATCAATAAGCTTTGATTCTTCAGATATTAACAAGATAGTGCATAAGACTGATGATTACTGGCTGTTCCCATTTCTTCATACAGCTTATTCTGAGCAAATTCAATAGCAAATATGAGCCACTTCTCATACATGTCAAGCTAGGCTGACCCAAAACATTTGTTGTCAATTTCTCTTATACTTATTAACCCAATAAATATGATTACAAATGCTAAATTATTATAACTATAATCTACTTTGTTCAAACAATGCAAATTAAAATATTCCATTCATTAAAAATACATGGTGGTCAACTTTCGACCCATTTGCTAATATTTGCAATTTGACACCTTAGAGATAAACCATAACCAAATTAAACAGTTCATTAGTAAATGAGTCGGAATTGCTAATGCAAATCAAATAGAAAGATTCTAGAAACGATGAGCAGAACCTAGGATGTTTCTATCATGTAAGAACACCTGCTATGGGGCTGTAGTTTCCAAATGATAACAAATATTTATGTCAACTGTATACAAAGGGATATTGTATGGAGATACCACCATAAAAAGTCATTACCTGTCCTCCACTACATGGGTTACAAGTGTTATCATTTGATTATCCATCTTTTTCTACTACAATAAATAAAAACTTAGATATGTTGTTAGATGTTTGTTTTTATCATGCAGTAAATCCTTCATTTAACAATTTAACTAAGAAATAGACCCAAGAAACTAAAAAAAGGTATCCTGAGTGATTGCAATACTCGAATTCACTGATATAATGATATTCCTGGTATAGTATATACTATCAAACATACAATAATATTCTATTCGATGGAAGTGTTTGATCTTAAAAGAGAACTTCTATAACATTGCATGTGAGGTATTATTTCTTGGTTTCATCCAGTCATTAATTACTTGACTATTTTTAGATAACAGTAGATGGAAACAACACTTGTAAGAAGTCCTATTGAAAACAATATATATAGGCCTGCCTGCCATCCACAACATAATAAGTAGACATATTTAATCATATACGTATAACAATTACTTATGTACTATACATCAGTACACATCATCATTATTCTTCCATCCAACAACCGCTCCTCCCCTACCCCCCAAAAAAGAAACTGATAACCTCGTAAACCCAAATCGCGATGTCACTAAAACTGCAGTTTTCTTTCCTAGGTGTGTATTTTTCTTCCACCGCTTTCATCAAAAGGTGGCAGAACAGGCGTAACCAGTCAAATATGGCAAATTTTATATGGGCTCACTCAGGTCGGATGACTCGCTAACCCCTTTTATTCATTTATTTGAACTTTTTTAAAAGTAAATGATCTAATTAACATATTTAAACAATTACTGTTAAAATTAAATTAAAATGTAACTTATCTTTTTTAAACAAGCAATATAGGAGGTTTTAAGCATATTGAAAACGCTTTGTGTAAATTTCTGTTTGACCTAGTCGATCCATTTTATCTAAGTTTTTATAAAAGATATCAAAAACAACCTGATTCAATTCAATCTTAGGTAAACGGATCGGAATTGCCAGTCCTAATTTTTTAAGTGCAGATAAACTTTATTGCCTCAAGGTCTTCACCCAAGGGAGACAGAAGAACCACAACTCTTATAACCTTTGAGAACAATTATAAAGATATTAACTGTTTATACTTTATAGAGGACACTAAAGCACTGTATAGATCTCATATCTTCAAAAATCTGAGTCCTCTCCCATATGAAACCCAACAAAATCTGACTACAACAAGGTGTGGTTATAATAGGAAGATGATTAAAAGTAGTCATCTTTAACTTCACTAGAAAATAAAGATTCAAAAAAAAAAGTTACAAGTAGTGATCACGGGAGCTCAATATAGATAAAGAAAGCAGAACTTGGTACTTGTAACAGATTAAAATAAAATAGAAACACGTATATTTCTTAAAGAAATCTTGGCACAATTTCATTTCCTGAAACAATTATCTATAGCGTCTTAAATGAGTTGCAGATATATGAAAAGACAGTTCTGTTAGGACCTAGAAGAAGTTAAAAGGATCTTATCCAGTTGTGTATGGAAATTTTTGTAAGAATTTAACGAGGTTTATGACTGGAGAACAATAATTTGGCTAGTGTTAAACTGTTAACTTATGTTCTATTAGTTGTGAACATTTAAGTCGGTAAAGAACTCAGCTAATGATCATTAAAAACAAGTAAAACAGTAGCTAATTACACTATGTGCTTACGAGGAACAGGTCATACCCAATGGCATGTGTAGCGAGACAACAAAGAGTTTATAATTGAATACAGCTCCAAATCAAAGCATATGCTTCAAATCAAAAACTAGATGTAATTTTTGTGCTAAATCAAACTTGCAATCTCTCACCAAATGAAGCTAAAATATGAAAGTAGACCCGCACTAATGTATCTTTTAGAAAGGAAGAGTAAAACTTAAGTAGTTTTATTGAGCATTTGAATCATAAGCAACTATAACGATCATAATAATCAATCTTAACTGTTATACAATCTAACCACTTAAAATTAACAAAAGTGATAGCTTTGATGGGAGTCAAAGATATATATCAATCTACATATTTCCGCATACTAATCACTACAAAAGAAGCTATGTCTCATCATTCTCCACTAGATTTATTTTAATTCATGATGTGGAAAAGAACTTGAACAGTTAAACTAACAATCAACAAGTATATCATAGAACAAAAGGTTTCGATTTAAAGGCGCTAAATTCATGTATTACAAAACTAATGAAAGAACATTTTTAATTTCGTAAAACAAAAAGGATAACTTTAAAGGAACTAGATTCACGTGTTATAGAGAGAGCACATGTATACACTAGCAAGCAAATCTTAACTAGTTAAGCAAAATGACCAAAAATGGAGTATCAATTAACATACCAAACGTTCTCTTTCAGATGGCCTCCCAGCAAAGCAGCTGGCTTTTATTCTTTTTATTGCCACATCTGAACCCTTCCATTTCCCATGATAAACAGCTCCATAAGTACCAGATCCTAACTCCCGTATTTCCTCCAGATCATCATTCTTTATAGTCTAAGAAAAAACATAAATTCAAGCTAAATATAAATCATTTGTTTGTACGTTAAGAATTAAATATATATATATATACATATATATCTATACACACACACACACACACATATATATATATATGATTAGAGAAGAACCTGCAAACCCCGAGCAATAGCTTCCTCCTCTGCCTTTGTTGGTTCGATCTTTGTATTGCTTTTGGTGTCACTGTCAGAATCCAACTCCAAATCCGCAGAGGGGTCCTATAAAACAAATAAACAAATTTAAGAGAAAAGTAACCCATGATCGGAGCTTATAAGTTATAGCTAGTAGAGGTGGGAAAATGACCTGACTGAAACCTGTGAGTTTAGCATGGGCAAAATAAGGGCAGTTCGCTTAAGCTGATGTGAAAAACCTTTTTTATTCACTTTTAGTAAAAAATTAATACAATGATATGATAAGATTCAAAAACACTTTTTACTATAATAAAACTCAAAATCTTTGATTAAAGCGATTTAGGAGGTTGTGTGCCTCAAAGAAAATACTTCACACAAATTGATAACCGACCCATTATCGGGCCCCCACCAACAACCAGTTTGACCCATTCCCTTTATAGATGGAAAATTCTAACCAGCCCATCAAACCAGTTTAAAATAACCCAAATCGGCCCACTCAAAAGTATATGAGTCGAAATTGACACCTCTAACTAGTACCCTTTACTCACCACTGCGTCTAATTCCTGCGCAGTTCCTTCTTTGGCTTTAACATCAATCACGGCAGGAGAAGCTGCAATTTCTTGAGTTTCATCTTTCACCTCCTCGACACCTTCTGCTTTCTTTACAGATTCAACACGTTGTGGCATATGAGCCAACCCCTCAATTGCAAGTTCCTCGTTTTTCAGAACAAGAGCATTATCTTTATCAGAGTTCACAGCTCCAACGATTTGTATTGTAGGTGAAATCACGTTTTCTCTATCGAAACCATCTTTCCTACTACTGGAATTATTTATTCCGTCTGTATTCAAGCTGTTGGGAAGTACTATATCATCAACCAGAGTAGGTGCTGAATCAGACCTTGTGGCCGGTTCTATCGGATTCAAACAGTTAGGCAAGTCGGGAGTAGATTGGACTGGTTCTAAAGTTGATTGAGCAACTTCAGGAGAAAACTGAATTGGGTCGGGAGTTACTTGAGCCGGGTCAGACGTAAGTTGGACGGGTTTAGGAGAAAATTGAACCAGATCGGAAGTAGGTTGGACAGATTCAGGCATAAATAGCACAGGTGGAGGAATGAATTGGACGGGTTCAGTTGGTGACTGATGCTGATTCGGACTTTCCACCCCGACAGGAAATCTAGGACTGGAATCTATTGTGGTCCTAACATACCCTAGGTTATATGTACCATTTTCTTGCAGCGGGACTCCCGATGCCTCATAAGATGGATGACCATGTATTGGACTCTGACCATTTCTCCATAGAGCATTCGCAGGCACATGCCCATGCGATGGTACACCATGGTAAATATTTTCAGCCCCATAAGCATTAGGATAACCTGTAGCCACACCCTGATCATGAAACATCTCGTTGCCAAACTCAGGGCCATGACGAATATAGCGTGGGCGATCGTCATGATAGACATAATGTGAAGTCATGTCACTCCCATCCGGATATGCACTCTGCCCGATATTCATATTCATACCATTCCCATCTACTACATAATGATCATTAAATCTCGGTGGGTTACGTAATCTGGGTTCCTCAACTCGCGGGCTTGACTGATGCATCATCCATCCCCTATCATGCGGATGAGCCTCATTATAAAAAGTTCTAGGAGAGCATTCAACACACGGATTAGAACCATTCCCAACATTGGAACCTTGAAGTATATTACCCGGAAACCCCGCCTTATCACCCGACACAGGTGGCGGTGGTAACCAAACAACATTCTCTGGTAACGGAGACTGTTGCTGGTCATACTGCGTTTGATGCCCAACATGCTGCTGCTGCTGTTGTTGTCTAAAATAATCATCCGAAGGACTATGGTAACGTGAGGACGAAGAAGGTGAATTCGGAAAGTCATTACCATGATGCCTAGGAGAATAATACGCAGGACTCCATGGTGACTCCATTTCACTATAACGTTGACTATACGACTGCTGGTGAGGTATTCTCACATGCTGCAAATTAACCGGCGACATGGGTATCTCAAAATTCCTCGGGTTATAACCATTACTACCAGGATTACCATTACCATCCAAACTCAACTGACTATAATACTGTTCAACCAACCCATCATCCAAACCCAAACCCAAACCCGTTTTCCCAAACTCGGGAGAATCATTATGACTATTCAACGCATCAACATACCGTCTCTCATTATCCCTCTCATCAAAATGCACAACCAAATTATCATCCTGATCACCACTCGAGAACAAAAATATCCTAAGACGAGTAAACCCATCACCCGACCCCAACTTCTCATACTCTTCCATCATATTCGTAACATCATCATCGTTCACAACAGAAACCAACGCATCAAGATCCTCATCAGGTTGTTGATATTTCAAAACACACACATCCTCAAACAATTCTTTCATCTTAATCATAAGTTGTTCATAACCTATATCTTTAGGGACATTAACAATTCGCGTCTCGCCGCCTACGTATCTAAGTTTTCCATCTAGGGGACGGGGTAATATACTACCATTAAAACTACATAAAAACTTTAACCTAGGCTGTTGTTCCTCATTCGATTTCGAACTACGAACCGAATTCGGACTATCCATTTATTTATTCCTACTTTCAATACCCTAACCCTAACCCTAACACAATATATAACAATAATAATAATTACACAGAACAATAACAATATATAATAATAATAATATTCATACCAAAACTAAATTAAAATTAAAATAACAATAATAATTATTTAATTTAATTTGATTTGATTTGATCTGAATCTGTGTGGAGTGAGATTGGGAAGATAAGATGATGGGCAATGATTTTTTTTTTTTTTTGATATAATTTTTTTTATATAAGAAATAAATAATAATAATAATAATAATGTGATTGATATTTGTAAATAGAATTTAAAAAAGGGGGGAATTATAATGATATTTGATTTGTAATGTGATTGTGATTTGAGGATTAGGGCCACACGGTGGACATCGGATTCTTTCTTTCTTTTTAAGTTGGACTAGTGATGACAGCATCTAATATTTATATTTGTTGGATATTCGTTGGACTCGCAGAACAAGGTCATAAAAAAAAAAAAAAAAAAGTTTATTTTAAGTGAACGAATATTCGCTGAGTTATATGAACGAACATTTTTAATATAAATATAAGGAAATGTTCATTTGAATCTTAAATTTTCTTTAAAAACCAATTGAAAAATCTCAGTCACATATTTTTCCTTATTTTTTTTTATCCTCCATAAATCATTAGTTTCATCTAATTCATTCAAAATCTTTTATCTCAGAAACCGTACATCGATAAATTATAAAAATTATATGGGTGTTCTTAAAATTCCGTTCTCTTTCATTAGAGAGATCATCTGATATACTTTCGACGACTTTTAATTTTCATTTTTTTGGAGCTAAGGGCAACGCCCGTACCGTATCCAACCACCATCATCTTTTGGATCGCCGCCCATCAAATCCAAACCATTCCCAGATGCGTCTGGTTTGCAACCCCTCTATAAATGCCTTAAGGTCTACGACCGGTAAGGGCGAAGCCCCCGGAACGGCGTAGACGTTCAATTAAGGGTTACGCCCGTACCGTCTCCATCCGTTTTCAACACATAACCCATAGAAAAAAAAATTATTTTTTTTGAAAAAAAAAATTTTTAATTTTTTTTGGGAATGGGTTTTTATTAAAAAAAAATTAAAAATAAAAAAAATAAAATAAAAATACATACCAAAAAAAGGAGAGAATGAGGGGAAATGTGTGGCTGAGATTTGTTCCTTAATTTTCACCATTTTTTTAGGATTCAAATGAATACAACCCTATAAACATAACTCTCGTAAAAATAAAAAAGAAAGGAGAGAACGAAAAAAGAACTTTGTATTTTGGTGTTCATCAATAATTATTATGCACGTGTGATAGTTTATTTGTAAAGGTTTGCTCATTGGTTCTCGTATTAATATTTTTTTGACAATTTTTTTTTGAACTTTATTAACTTTTTTTTTTTAAATGACAGAAATGAATATTATTAATAATGCAAAAGTGAACTCTAGCAAGGTAATAGAGAACAACAAATATAAGGTACAACACAACAATCCTAGAAATACAACAAGACATCTCCTATAATCAACTTGGGACTTTAACTTGAATATAAGATATAAATAGGTGGTGTATAGTTATAAAAACCTAATATATGTAATATGTATAATATGAAATGTTTATTAAACTACTAAATAATTCGAGTATTAGGAATTTGATTTAGTGTTTTTATTTGTTTATGATACAATTGTTACAAATATTAAAATCAATATTCAATTCCATCTCAATTTTTCAAAAAGAAACTATACACAGACCTCATTTTTTTTCTAAGAAACACCACTTGTACATGGCATACAAGAGGGTTTTGACCGATAATAAATGTTTTTTCACCGGAACCTATATACCAGGTGTACCATTGTACATGGTGTATGATGGTGTGTAGCTAACAGAAGAATGACACGTGACATTCTCTGATAAGTCGTAACCATATAGGGTCAACATTACGTAGCAAACACACTTACCATATCATTGATAATACAATTTGCTTACCATAACCATATTTGATCTTTATTTCACTATAAACATTGCATATCAGAGATTTTTAAATAGAGCTTTCTCAATAACACAACACAAAGTATTAGAGGAATTTCCATAATACTTGGTTGTTGTCCTTGTGTATGCAAGCTGGACTTTCGGCCCCGATTTTTAAATGTTTTATTTTTGTATGCATATGTATATATTAGATGGATGCCCACGTGATAAGACGGCGACAATAAATAGTGTGCGAGGTGTCGTGAAGACGTTAATTTCAAATCAAACACTTGTGTAAAAAAATGATAGCATAGTACCCGCGCAAAGTATAGAAGATAATGTTCTGGTGAATTAAAAAAATTCACTATTATAAATTATAAAATATAAGTTATAATAAATTAAATTGATAATTGAATAAAGTAATTGTATAAGAAAGGAAGTGTGACTAAACGAATAAAAAAAGTATAATTAATAAATTAATATGTGTATTAAAAGTAGAGTTTAGTGTCTGGTGATGCAATGAACTATCCCCAAATGTTTATGTTGTGAATGAACTATTCGGATGTTTATGTTATG
>JAOEHQ010039602.1:0-12432 GCA_025447715.1 Asclepias incarnata | reverse complement strand
CCTTCTTCCTGGATTATTTGGTGTCCATGATGTGCGTATGATAGAAGGAGATCCACATGAACAAATCACCATATGTGTTGTTTATGGAATGAAACAAAATTAGGGCTTGAATTAGAGAGAAATGAGGAATGGGGAAACACATATATGGGATATTAGGATATAAAGCATGTGAGAGAGATATAAAACCCAGGTTATAAGCAAAAAGACGAAAAAGCCCTTCACTTAACGGCTGGAAAAGTTAAGGTGTTAGTGAGAAGGACCAAAACCATCAAAAAAACTTGAAACAGGGACGAAAACCACTAAAAATTCTTGCGAGGTATGTAATCCATGAATTTGTGTAAACCACAGGGACGATTTATGCAATTAACTCATTAATTAACTTAGAAATTTCATTTCAAAGCCTCTTGTTGCGGTATCTGTCTTCTAACACGGAAGACAAAATCAAAAGACAGATTTATTATTTCACAAAAAAATGTCTTAAAACATTCTGTGTGTAAATTACACCGTCAACTGTGTGTATCTTCTTCTTTTTTGATCAAAATTTTTTCATCGAGACATTTTAACAAATATAAGATGGGGGACAAAAAACAGCTGATTTTAGTAGTAGAAGGTACAGCTGCTTTAGGCCCTTATTGGCGAACAATTGTCTCAGATTACCTTGATAAAGTTATCAGGTATCTATATCTATATCTATATTTATATATGTATATGTATATGTATATACTATTGTTTAGCCCTAGTTTATATTTTTATGTTTCTTGATATTTTTAGTTTCCCCAAAATTGAATTTGTATTTAATTTTAATGTAATTGGCTTATAGGTTATGAACAAGATTTTGTATTTAATTTTGGGTTAAAGATTATTAATTTTGTTTAAAAGAAGATGGAAATTTATAGGGGTAAGTGTCCCGAAATGTAACCAACTATGGCCGAAAGGTTATAGTGTGAACAAACTACCAGATTGGCTATTGTGTGTAAGAACTTAGTAAAAATGTTCAAATCATGTAACATGGTGTACGTGGCAACCCATATGAGCCGCCACGTGCAAGTTTTTGATTGGTCAGCCATAGTTAGTTACATGATTTGAACATTTTTACTAAGTTCTTACACACAATATCCAATCTGGTAGTTCGTGCACACTATAACCTTTCGGTCATAGTTAGCTACATTTCGGTGCACTTAACCCTTATGAAAGTGATTATGTGATGTTCAATGAAAAAAAAAAAAAAACTTGTGAGGTGGTGTTTGGACAGCAAAAAGAGGACATTATTGTGAAAAAGGAGGAAGATTTTGTAAAGTGGGAGTAAAAGTCTTTTAAAAAGGGTATATATGTAACTTTCGATTCTCAAAATCAGTTCCAAAATGCAAATCCAAACATTCTTGAAAACTATTCACCTTAAGACATTAGGATCGAATCCTATGATGTAGTAAGTTAAAACCGTCCAACCCCCAGCTTCAATTAACGAAATGGGAATCTTCGTTATCCATGAGGGAATAGCATAAGCCCACGCAGGAAAGAAAAGGAAGTTCCGTTGCTTGTAGAATACAGGAAGCTTTGCAATGGTCATTGGAATCTCAGACAGCCCGTTAAACATGATCATAACCACACCAAAAAATAAAGCTCCCGCATACAGCCCTCCTTTTTCTGGGTTTCTTTCCATCTCAGTCCGGAAAAACACAGTAAAAGAGACAAATGCCATGACAAATAGCTGAAAGTAACCAATGAAGAACGATATCAATAAAACTTTGAACATTTTGTTACCAAGACTGAAAGCTAGATCGAAACTTTTAAAGTATCATAACACTTACTTGGAATGATTTGAACATATAGACAAACGAGTTTCTTTTCATGAGCAATAATTCTCTATCGATACAAGCTTTCAAGACCTCTTTCTTATCCAAACCATATTTTTCGGTAGTAAGTGCAGCAGGGTGGCTTTTACTTTTGTCATATGGAATAGCAAGTTCACTTTGGATTTTCCGTCCAACATGGAATGAGTGGTATGCATCAGCAAATTCTTTGGCTGTCACGAATCTGTATGGTGCGTCTCTTCTCATCCAGTATTGCTCCTGATCTTTCTTTGAAGTCACCTGTAACACGGTTTGGACGTTAAGTTGGATTAGAATGATGTAGTATTCAAACTCTAATAGTATAATTATTTATCAAATTTCTTTCTTACTTCTTGTAAGAAATCAGCAACGCCTTTCCTTGTTGGGCATTTGAATCCCATTGATTCAAAAAACTCAAGGACATGTTCACGTGGGCCTTGATATACAATT
Source organism: Asclepias incarnata (assembly GCA_025447715.1). Lineage (NCBI taxonomy): Eukaryota > Viridiplantae > Streptophyta > Magnoliopsida > Gentianales > Apocynaceae > Asclepias > Asclepias incarnata. The sequence continues at coordinate 10,153 of JAOEHQ010039602.1, read as the reverse complement.
TTGCCATCAGTCAAGAGTATGATGTCATCAAATAAATTATATGTCTCAGGTGCAGGCTGAAGGAGTGAAATGACGGCAGTACTCTCAAGAATGTGAAGAATTTGTTTAAGTGAATTAACAATCTGAAAAGTTGTAGAACTATCCAACCCTGTTGATATCTCATCCATAAGCAGAACCTTTGATGGTCCAACGATCATTTCACCAGTTGTCACACGCTTCTTTTGTCCACCGGAGATACCCCTTAACATTTGATCCCCTACCATGGTATCTGCACATATATCTAACCCCAATAGCTGCACAACAAACCATATTCATAAAATCTTATTTTGGTATTTCTTTTAGCAAACCATAAAGCATGCATATAGAGACCCTTAATGTTAGGTGAAGAATTTAATCCATTTACTTGGGTCGATTTGGGTTAAGCTTTCTTTTTACTAACTGAAACAGGTAACTATAAAAAGGCGAACTAATATGGATTAGGTCGTAGAGTTTAAACGGGTCATTAGTCACTTAAGTTGTATTTTTAATGCAACTTAAATTGTTAGATTACTATTGGAATAATGTAATTTCTATAAGCATATTGAACATACTCATTACTTGTACAAAGTAGACAGAAAGTGTTCAGATTAACCCACCCATTTCAATCCGTGCTAAAAGATGAGCCGTTACAACCCAACCCAACCCAACATGATCATACTAGCAAATGACAAGTCACCAAACCCATTTTGACCACAACCCAACCTTCTTGACTTGCCCATCTTGCCACCTTTAAATATATAAACGTCATCATACCTTCAGAGTATAATCTGTGACTACGCTAGCTTCTTGACCTTTGGTCGAAGCAGCCTGAATAACAACAAAACAATGATAAACGATTTAGATTTAGATCATGAAAAATTCCAAATGCTTGTTATGTCATGCACGCTACAGATCGTTTCTTACCTTCATGAAGATATCAATGTCAGGATCAGGCTTAATATTTGCCTCTTTTTCTCTTCTAGCTAGTTCTACTAGCATATCTGCGATTTTTTTGGATAGATATGCATTGTGTTATACAATATATACTCTTGAAAAATAATGAAGTATAAATAACTGCAAACTAACCGTAACGTGACCCAACGCCTTGACATCTTGCAGAGAAAGCCAATGTTTCTCTTACAGTCATTTCTCCAATATGGAGATCATTTTGGCTGATATAAGCTGCAGTTCTTTCGGGTACAAACTCATGTAACTCATGCCCATTATATGTTACTTTACCCGTACTCTGCATTCGTTAAATACATCATTTTGAACTTCAGAATGGAACACATATTTGGCTTTTAATTAGAAAAACCAAAAAATATATGGAAGACAAAATATATATATATATATATATATATAGGTGACAAGCAGGATATGAAGCCCATGTTTGGATTTACGTTTTGAAAGTGATTAATAGACTATTATGAGCTTTGACGTCGTAAAAATCATTTTTCTGATTTAATCTTTCTCAACCAATTTTTTTTCAATAAAATTCAGCTGTTCAAAAAAAAAAATCTTAAAAATCGAATTTAAATGTTTTGATGATTTTTGATTTTTTTCTTAAAATAAACTTTCTCCTACATCAACATGATTTTGAGAAACTATAATTCTAATTTCACATAGCATATTTTCATTTATATTTTGAGTTTTTAGATAATAAAATAGCAAGATGCTACTCTGTATGTCTTAACTGTAGTGACAAAGTATGAAAATTTTCAATTATAAAGAAGTTTTGTTCGGTCATAAGACGTGTCACTAATATATTTTAATTTTTAAATAGGTAAAAAATACACCTGTATAAAGAAAATAAATCTAAAATATACTATCCTTAATATTTTGAAAGTGAGTCATGACCAATCATAGCCCTCTACATGGTCCCACACTCCCACCCCTTATAAATATGAAATGGATAATGATACTTTATAAAAATTCTTTAAACTACAAGATTATGGCAAAATTAAGAGATGAAATTAGGAAAAAGAGTTAGTGAATTCATATGTCATGTTTTGATGGTTTTAGAAAGATTTTTTAAAAGGATTAATCATTTTCCATATAAAATATATTTATTTTTATTTTTTTTTTTAAAAACAATTAAATTAACATCCACGCTATATTCATATATAAATAAAAATAAAAATTTATAGTTGGTTGTTATAAAAAAAACTACCCCACAATAATTTTTTAGTTGGTCCAAATCTTTAAGTGTACTCTCATATCTCACAAAGTGATATGAGTAGAAATCAAACCTAAATTTTTTCAACCACGAGAATGAACTTTTTCCGCTATACCAACTTTACTTGATCTCATAGTAAATATTTTATAAATATGAATGGAAATATTGTATGGATTTGTATAATTATACTGTCTTTCTAGATCGAAAAAGATGTTCTATTTTTACGAAACCCAAATGTATTTTTCACATCCCGTTTCAGTACTACACCTGATTAGTGTATGTGATGATATAATAATTGTCAAATAGCATATCCAAACACGTTCGAAATAAATTAGGATCGATATTATACCTTAAGCTCTTTTGCAAGTGTCCCAGCCAAGGCCATCAAAAGTGTTGTCTTTCCCGAACTTGGAGGACCCAAAAGTAATGTCATTCTACAAATTAAATTATATCCCAAAAAAATCAGTAAAACTAATTTGAAAACAATCAATCAAAGAAAGTGGTTGTATTATCATTTTAATTTCTCACCTGCTAGGCTTAATGACACCACTAGCATCTTCAAGGATAGTGATATGTTTTTTCTTATTCGGAAGCACATTGAATAAACTCAATACCCGCTATATATATATAAAGACATAAACATGAACAAAAGTTAAGAAAAATCTCAACAACAAAAAATAATAATAATAATAATAAAAATCAGTTTGTTGATTTTAAAATTACATCGTTTTTACCTCTAAGAACTCGAGGTGAAAGTTTATAAAACTAGGTAACGCCCGGCTTCCTGTATTAACATCAGCCTCCACAGTTAGATGCTCAAACTTGACTTCGATCGTTGGCATATCAATCCCAACCCTATATATATATATATATATATATATATATATATATAAACATTTCAAGTCGATTAATTGAACAATTAATTATCGCGACAACTAACAACAGCATCAACAAACGTAATATATATATAGTTATTGAAATGAAATAGAAGTTGTTTTTGGAATTAATATAATGGTACGTAACGTACGTACCTATCAAGCCGATCCCTGAGCTTCAACAAGAACCTTTCGTTATCTTCATCAGCGACTTTCACAAGTCTATCAAGTAAATGTTTTCTATCTTCTGGTCCAAGATTGTCTACATCAACTTCACTAGACGGTCCAGTTGATCCAAATAGCAAACCTTTTCTCAGACGATCGAAAGTTGGCAGCTTTTCAAGAGAAGCCCATTTAAGAGCTTCTTCATCATCTTCTTCATGAAGAGACTTTGAAAACATTTCGGCACCGGAATTCCTCCATACGGAACTACTTCCAGATCTTAAACTTGGTACTCTTGTACTACTTTGTCTTAAACTCCCTAATCTTATGCTATGAGCAGCTCTGTATATGTCACTTCCGTCGGCCATTATTCTTACTACAAACACTAATCAAAACCTAGCTATATATATGTATGTATGTAAATGGAATTTTGTATTTTTTGACACTTTTAAGAAAATTTCATATGTTCACTCTAGTGAAAGTGGGAAAGAGAAGTATAATGCATTTTGGCTGGCTAGCTGATGTATCATGGATGTTAATTTCTTTATGTAAAGAAATATCTTTCTTTCTTTATATTGAATTAGAAGATGCTTCTTATGTAGAATTAAAGAAAGCAAAATTTCTATTAAAATATTTCACGTGGTCAAGGTCTTGAAATGACAACGAAAACCAATTATGCTCGTGGCCAATTTGAATAATCGAATCTTCTAAATTTTAGTCTTTTTTCCCTTCCAGAAACTAGATTTTAGTCCGTGTATGTATACAAGCATATACAAAATGCATTACATTTTTAAAAAATATTATAAAACATTGTTATATATTTTGTTATAAACTTCATATGAATTATATGAGTCCTATTAAATGTTAAAAGATCACATGTTAAAATATTACTATATTTAAAACATTTCAAATATTGTTATATCGTTATTTATTTAACAACTTATTAAATTTTTATCTTGTATATACACATGATAAGTTAAAATAACTATATTAAATGCTTTAAATGGATTTATGCATAATAATATTTTGGATTTTTCTAATGACAGCCCTTAATAACGTGCATAAAAAACTTATACCTTCCATATCAAAAGCCCACCCCCTGAATTTTATGGTAAAAGTACAACTAATTTATGCACGTTAATGACAGCCCTAAGGGCTGTCATTAGCAAAACCCATTAGTTATTAGAATTTCTAACAAATTAATCGAATACTTTGTTGGAAACTAAATTGAATTTATGCACGTTAATGACAGTCCTAAGGGCTGTCACATATGTTTGTAACTATTTGTTTGTAATATATTTGTATATCTAGCTAGCATTCCTCATTCTATTATGATCAATTATTTTTATTTATTTATCATTTTTAGAAATTGCAGATATCTTATAACGCAAATAAAAATAATAGGATACCGGTACTATTCAACAATAACTAAAAGAAAAATAACGAATTAACGATGATGGATATTATTTTCGAATGCATCTATGTGTATAATTAAGCTTGCATCTTATTATACATTTTGTATTGCACTGTTATAAAATAAACGTATTGTATAATGAAAATGTGAATATCTTTAAAAAATATTTTATATTTCAAATAGATTATAAAATAGTGTATATATTGACGTAACGATTATTAGATGGCTTGTTTATTACTTTATTTTTAGTTTAGTTACCCATAATGTTGGAATATAAACTTATGGTCAAAAATTATGCCTTCCCAAAAGTCCTAATCTGAATGACAAGTTGTTAATTATTAATGTCTAACGATACTTAATTTTGTTATAACCCAACGTATAAAAGAAGTGAAATAGACGGTCTTACTTTTATATATGCGGTATACTAGTTCAGAATGACAAGTTGTTAATTGTCATCCATAATTCATAAACTTTCCATCGCTATAAATAAGTCCATCAATTATTTCAAACTTCAACCACCACCAAGAAAGTTTTAAAAAAAAAAAAAAAATGGAAGAAAAAGGATATCAAGACTTGCTTCCTGTGATGGCGGAGAAGCTAGAGCTAAGCACTTTCATGGAGGAGCTATGTGGCGGTTTTCGTCTACTGGCAGACGAAAAGATAGGGCTGATCACACCTGAAAGTTTACGAAATAATTCAAGAGTTCTTGGAATGGAAGAAATGACCAAGGAAGATGCACAAGGTATGGTTATGGAAGGAGACCTTGATGGAGATGGGTACTTGAACGAAACCGAGTTTTGTATACTCATGGTGAGACTTAGTCCAGAAATGATGCAAGATGCAGAGATGTGGTTGGAGAAAGCCATTGAAGATGAGATCATCAAGAAAGCTTCTACTTCACCATCACCAGATTATATTGAATAAGTTTAATTATATTTGATGGATAAGTTGTTCATATCATCTTCTCTTCTTTTTCTTTTCTTTTGTTAATTTTTATTATTATTAATAAATAAATAACTATGTATTGGTATGTATTATGTTGTTAAGAGTGATATGAATTTGGTCATGCTTTCTTTGGAGCTCCAAAAAAGTTGCATCTTATTGAATGGCAACTATAGGTTGACAACAACATGAAACTACATATAAGATATTGTATATATATAGTTACTTAGACATAAACCTTATAGATCTGATTTAATTTAAGACTCTGAAAGAATAAATATGTAACTAAAAGATGTATTTTTGATTATGAATTTGGAGTTGAGGTTCAACAATCAATCCTTATGTGGTCATGTCAATATCATTTGGTAGAGCTTTGTTAAACCATCTCTAATACAACACACTTAAAATTCAGTTGCTATTATCATGTCAATAATACACTGATCGAGTACACTGGAGCAATTTTATCTTCAACGCAGCACATTAAAAACTCAGTTTGCCATTACCACATCATTATTAATATTAAGTTAAAAAACACATTATATTAATTAAAAAAACACGCATATTTTATTAATAAAAATACAAATAAACTAAAAAAATATTAAAAAGACTATCCTTAATGGTTTTACAAAAATATAAATTATTTTGTAAACATTTTAAACTATAAGCCATCAAGATGTAAAAATTTTACACAAACACACACACCACACACTACACACATATACATACATATATATATATATATACACACACACACATATAACGCAAAAGAAAAAAAACCAACGCACTGCTTTCTTCACCGTGCCCCCGACCGCTCTGGCCAAACACCCCAATGCCCAAGAGCCAAGATTAGGCATGCCGGCCTTCGCAAGTCGGCCCGACCTCTCTCGTTGGAGATAGTCTTAGAGGCCAAACAAGGCAAGCGTGTAAATATGATTACTCCTACAAATAATAAACAAAAGAACTAAAAACAAAGAAACAAAAACAGTCTAATAATCGACACAAGAAAATGTAAGTTATAAAAAAGGTTTTCTTTTAAGATATGTTTGAGATTTTCATAAATGAATTTAAAAGAAATATAAGTTATAATATACTAAATGGATTAATTACATAAATAGAAAGTTTGACTAAATATAGATATTAGTTAAGGAAAATAATAAATCCTCTTAAAACATCCTATTAATAATCCACTTAAATCTACAACTTCATGACATATGTAATATATTAATTCTCTTTCATCATCTTATTTTTTGATTTTGTCATGTGTAATGATCTTGTAGTTAGAATGATTTTTAGGAGGATGCATTAGTTAAACTATAAGCTGTATGGGTATATTAGGTATTTCACATATCAAAATTTTAAGTAATTTAACAACCTTGGACAATTTTTATAAAGAAATTCGTATACCATCAAATTTTTGTCATGCATCGCTAAAATAGTAATTTGACCAATTTAACCATAGTCTATTGAACTGGTTTTTCCTTTGATGAAAGGTAAAATATCAAATCAGCCATTTTAATGGTATATAACAAATTATATATAACTATTGTTCACGGTGAATCTAATTTTATTTAATTTTGTCCATCCGATCAATTTGTCTTTTAATCATGGACGTATAAAGTCCCCATTTAAAACGGAGGTATGGTTACATAGATAATAGGAACGTGCTAAATTACTTTTAAGTTATTCAAAGGTTTTTGAAAGAAAATCTCAAAGTCTGTAACAAATTAAAATTATCTATATTAATTTGAAAGTTTGTTATTTTACTTTTTAACCATGTGCTTTTATCTTATGTTACCTTTTATATATGGGAAAAACGAATATACTGCTAGCAGCAGCCTGCTTCTAATCATTTCCCCTCACATAGCAACAACGTGATTGAATGATAATAAAAAAAAAAAATTAAAATTACAAAAGGGAAGCATGCTGCTAGAAGCAGCTAAGCCATCCCCTTTATCTATATGTTACCTACCTCTCCTAAAAATTAGTGAATCTTTCAATTTTAAAGGAAGGGTCATTGTTCATTTTCCCTACTGAACTCTTCTTCCACCATTCATCCAAGATCTCTTCTAACCATCACTGTCATCTGATAACTGCCATCACCACTACCATATCACCGTCATCTTTCATATATGTCTCTCACTTTCTATTTTCGCATGCTATCATGTTTGTGTGTTCGTTGCGTTAAGGTTTGAAGGGAAAAAAAAACTAAGTTTGAGGTTGTTGGCGATGGTGTTTGACCAGAGGTAGTATAGATCCGGTGGTGGTATAGATCCGCCGCACATCACTCTAGATCTATGTATATATGTGGTTTTTATGGTTGGTGGTGGTGGGTGGTGTTTGGCCGGCAGTGGTATAGATCCAGATGAGGCAGTGGCGTGGCGTCAAAAGTGGGTGGTATTTTTAAGGTTGTTGGCAGTGGTGGGTTTTGTTTTTAAGGTTGTTGGCGGTGGTGGTTGGTGTTTTTAAGGTTGTTGACAGTGGTGAGTGGTGTTTGGACAGCCATTGCCGGGATTTGGAGAATGTTACCACCACCACATCTCCATTTGTTGTCGTCATCCACCACAGATCTGTTCGTCGCAGGCAACCTTGGTCAGGTGGTTTCTAGATCGATTGTAAACGGGTATACGATTGTGATTTCTAGATCGAGGGTTTGTATGGTGGGAAGTTGACATGGTGGTGTTGTGAGATATGGGTATGGATTTTTTGGGGCAAGTGGTGTTGGTTTTCTGACATGGTGGTGTACTGGTGTTATGAGATATGGATTTCTTTTAGGGGAAGTGGTTTTAGTTTATTTGATAAGTTTTGAAAAGCGGTGGAAATAGATACCGTTTTGAAATAGAGAGAGAGCCAGAGAGGTGACAAATAGCTGAGGAAAATAGTGGGGTCTTTTAGATGTAATTACTATCTTTTAGTTTATATAAATTATTATTATATTATTATATTAGTTGGATATGGAAAGTATAACATCGGTATCATATTTAGCAAAATATTTCTTTTTTATTAAATAAAATCATCATGACTTATGTGAGCGGGGACGTGGGTTTATAGTTTATGCAAAATGAATATAAAACTTTAGGTATGGAATTATTTACATATTAATATTTTAATTTTTTTTATAAAATAAATAAATGAATTGGGCAAATTTACATATAATTTTAATGATTTAAAAAAACAAAAATGTGAGGGGTTTCATATCTAAGTTTAAATATGAAATAGATTTATATTCACCACCTCCATAGTTTATTAATAGTATTTCTAATAAATATATATATATATATATATATATATATCCGGTCCAACCGTTAAAATATTGTGAGATCAGTTCAGTGTCCGGTCCGATTTTTAAAACATTGTATGCAACTATCTTAAGAGTTGTTTTTTATGTTTAGTTTAATGTTAAAATGGCCTAATATGTTCTTAATTTGTTGTTCAAACTATAACATATGTTAATTAAGTTATATAAATACTAACCCAGGCAACGCACGGGTATTGTGCTAGTTTTGATGGTGTACGAATAATCTTCCAATACAAATATTGAATGACCGGGTAAAGGAAAATAGTAGTAGTAGCAGACACAGTCCACCTATCTTTAATCTTTAATCCTTATCCTTAAGTTATATATACGCCGAACAAAACTTTAATTAATTACGGAGTACATAGACTTCCACTTCCTCGCTTGCTAAAGTAATATAATTTGTATAATGAATAGTTTAATTTAATTTTCTTTCAATCATGACTATTTGTATTGTCATTCAAAGTTCTATGCTTTCTATTTAAACACAAAATACATTGCATGATTTTTCTTGTTTTAGAGATAGCGGTCTAACACTATCTTGACCTTTGAATACACTTATTATTCAAATTTGGGTTATAAACTATAATCAAGCATTAGCAAATTTCATGACCTTTGAATACAGTTTTTATTTAATTTGGGCTTATAAACTAGGATTTATTGCCAAGACATTATCGACTAATTGATTTTTTTTAATTAAGAGGTAAAATAAAATTTTTCATCTAAAAAGATATAATTAATTCATTTTCCCAAAAAATAGGTAATTTCATTTTTGGTTCAAATTAAGCTACGTATTTATACACATAGACATTCATTAATTACTTGTTAATCCACATGTATCAAAAAGATCATGGTTGTTGAATCTCAATATATACTAAAACAGGATTCTGAAGAAGCTTTTGAGCCACCAGAACTTCTTTTTTTCCGCTTCTCTCTCCTCTTTAATAACATACCTTTTTTTTTTAACTTATTTTTAAAATTTACAATATTAGATATTTTTATCTTAATCAAAACATTGAAAGTGTAAATAAAAGTATAACATTAAAAACAATTATTCCATACATGTTTATATTTTCACTTTTGACATTTTTTGTTATTTTGAGTTTTTTTTTCTCGGTAACCATAGTTTATGATTACTAACCTGTAAAAATTTTATGTATTTTATCATACAAGTTATTATTTTATTGACATTTTTACTAATTTATAGATGTTTATTTATATTATGTTTATGTTTTTAGATGCGTATTTTTAAATATGTTTTTCTTTATTCTTTT
>JAOEHQ010039601.1:0-23312 GCA_025447715.1 Asclepias incarnata | reverse complement strand
CGCGTAATTTTTTTTTACTAGGTACTAAATGTGTGATTTTGGTATAAACACAGGTACCATTCTTGTAATTAACCCTTAATTCCAATAGTTGGTTTCATGTGAAAATAATCACAAATCTGAGATGCCTTTTTCCTGTACATATTGTGAGCCGTTTAATCTATCATAGTATATGTACTGTGGTCAAAAACCGTATTGGTAGAAGTGGTCAAATAGATTACAAGTTAACTTGGAGGTCGCGGGTACTATCCCCACCTCCGACATTTTTATATAGGATTTATTAAATATGCTTGTGAGTATTAAACACTTATCTGGAAGCTGATGTAAGCAGATTAGGTGCCAGCACGTGTCACTCGAATCAATATGGTGATGTCACATAGGAAAAAACTGACGTGGCGAATTCAGAAGAGTGTCATATAGAATCAACCATATTCTTTCTTAGTTATATAGAGATATATCCTTTTAAAAATGAGATGAATGAAAATGAAATAAAATAAAATGATTGTTATTTTGTTTTATTTTATTTTATGTTATTTTCTTATCATTATTTTAAAAAATAAACTCGAAGACATGGGTAATAAAGAAAGGCGAATATACCAATAATCTACACACTCGTCATATCCGTCTTCACACTCTCAAAAACCCTGAAAATTATCCACAAACCAAACCAAACCAAACCAAACCCAACCCAACCCTTCATAACATCACCAGCAGTTACTCAAAATGGCTCTCTCATTTACATCTCTGGTTAGTCCCTTCATTTCATTTTTATCTAATTCATTCATATGCTCCTTTTATATAATCTATTTCTATCTATCTATTATATATGTAAATCTGTTGATTTTTATTAATTTATATTTATTTATTTCAGTCAAACGTCGGCTCGGTCTCAGCTCCCCGAAGTTTCTCGCCGGTGAAAGCCGTGAATACGTCGTCGTTTAGTGGTATTAATGTTGGTAAATCTAGTAATTTATTATCAACCTCCCTCCGCCTGCGGTCTTCACCTAACCCTAATGTTCAGCATAAGTCTCGAACTACCTTGTCCGTCAGGGCTACTGCTCAGGTATACACGTACATACATAATTACATATATATACATAGTATTATTTGTTTCGAATTGATTAGTGATTCCTTTTATTGTCGTGAAATTAAGGTCACCCCTCTATTGACAAAAAGGAAATTATTTCCCCTCTTTTCTTTTTTTTTTTGGCAATTTGCCGTATAAATAATGATTTTTGTGTATTATTATGAAACATTTTATCATTATATGTAAAGCTAATTTTTTGTGTATTCAAATTAAACATTTAATTATAAATTTTATCTTTTAGTGACCTAATTGGATGAAGAACGGTTGGATGGCCTTTAAGGGACAATTGAATAAGTATGTGGGTATTTTAGGGGATAAACGCCAATAATATTGTGCTTCTTTTGCATGCAGGAGGTAGCTACACAGGCCAAAGTAACAAACAAAGTGTATTTTGACATAAGCATTGGAAACCCAGTTGGGACACTCGCTGGAAGGATTGTGATTGGGCTTTTTGGTGATGATGTGCCCCAAACAGCTGAAAATTTCCGTGCTTTATGTACAGGTTGAGTATTGGAATCATATATTATGTTAATTGGTTGCTCTTTAGTTTTGATAGATGTGTAGAATGAACTTATGGGTGATTTGGCCTATATTGCTTCCAGGAGAGAAAGGTTTTGGTTACAAGGGATCTGCATTTCATCGTGTCATTAAGGATTTCATGATTCAAGGAGGTGACTTTGACAAGGGCAATGTAGGTCTTCTTATACTTCATTCGATCCGTATTTTATAGTTTATGTTTAAAGGCTGTGCTTAGCTGTTAATAATATAATGTTTTGAATGCTCTTTTAGTGCCCATTGGTTTCTCCTCAAAAAGTTGCAAAGTATTGGAGTATTTTTTAGCAAGAATCAATTGTAAATGAAATGTCCCAACATACTTATTTTTTCCTCATTTTTATGATATTTCGTACATAAGTTCGGTAAACTTGCATTTCTAGGAATTTTAAAACGATGAAATGTAGAACTTGAGAAAAAAAAGGGTAAATGGGTGGGAACCCTCTGGTCCCATGTACCGTCTTGGTACCCAGAGCGCACACCGCATAGAACTCATGCCCGATGACTCACCATCCTCACACATGGATCACAATATATAGTTTCTCCACTTGCCTTTGGCAAGTTTCGAACCCGTGACCTGCAGCCATCTGTGGGCCCATATGGTTACATGGTGGCGGTACCACTCCATCTATTGATGGATTGGTAGAACTTGAGAATAAAAGCTTTAGTTTCTGTTCTGCTGTTACTTTACTTTATTAAGAGGACAGAGGTTTCATGAAACTTGTATTGATCTTTCACTTGGTAATTCTTATGCTTTGTTTTTTGTTTTTGCAGGGAACTGGTGGCAAGAGCATTTATGGCCGGACATTTAAGGACGAGAACTTTAACTGTGAGTTTGCCAGCCCTTTATGAGGATCTTGTAATATGACGAGTCATCTAACAGTATCTTATAGGAAGCATATAGAAGACATCGGAACATTTGTAGTTGTTGGCTGCATGTATTCTTTACTGACACATCTCAATAAAATCTTGCAGTAGTTCATACTGGACCAGGAATTGTTAGCATGGCAAATGCAGGCCCCAATACCAACGGAAGTCAATTCTTCATATGCACAGTCAAGGTATGCTTGTTTCAGTTATTTACAGAGTCATTTATTTAGAGGTGAATGCAATGGATACACCTTATCAGAATTATCTTTGAATTACATAGAACAAAATTTTATTTATGTCGTTTGCGGCTGGCAGACACCATGGTTGGACCAGAGGCACGTCGTGTTTGGACAAGTTCTGGAGGGCATGGACGTAGTTAAGCTGATCGAATCCCAAGTCACGGACAGAGGTGACCGCCCAACTAAACGAGTCGTTATCAGTGATTGTGGTGAGCTTCCATTGGTTTAAGACGAGCAAGTCATGGGCTCATTTTGTACCAGTAATTGTAGCTTTTTTTAAGGCAGAGTATTACCTACATGAAGAGGTGGTTCGACAGTGAGGCTGTTTTTGGTGTTATACTGTTATGGACTATCTTTTGGTGTTCTGTTTTTCAACAAGTTGGCTTGGAAAACACCCACTCACTGTGTATTGATACTGTTTCATTAACAGTTTTTATTGAAATAATGAGTGGCTTATTTCGATTTGCTTTTAGCGAGTGGCTCGGGCAGTTATTTTATTTGAGGTGGCAATGTTGACGATTTCATAACCTACCATTTTAAACGAGTCTCTTTGAGTTATGTTTTCATTTCAAACAGGTCAAGCTAAAAGAATTAATTGAACGCATCAAGTGTCAAATAGGTTTGCCGCAGAAAATTTTAAGATTATTTTATTATTATTAAATCCTTATAAGCACGAAAAATGTTTAAACCAAAATCAATAGCGAAGTGTTTGCAAATTAGTTGTTTTACTTGATCCCTGGGAGTGTTCATGAAATGGTTGAAAGTGTCCAAACCGATCGAACTAGAGCTATTTGGCTAGATTGGAGACGCCGCCCTGATGGAACCACGTGGAACTGTCGATGCTGATTTGATCCGTAGTTTATGAGCTTGGGAAGCCATGTAAAACCAGACTGGATGAGACTGTTGAATTCTATATAATAATAATCTATATAAAAGGCTCGTATTTTCACTTGTAAATCAATGCGAGTTATTTCTTCAAATAAAACACCATCGTCTCATTATTTAATAGGGTTAATTGATTGGAAAGTACTCAAACTTAGCAAAAAAAACCTTTTATCATACAAAAAAAAATGTCTATTGTGGGGTATAAAACCGGCAAAAACACCTTTTGTGGGACTGTACCGGCTGAGGCATGATGTGTTGCCGGTCATTGCTTACCTGGCAGCCATTTGTACACTTTAACCCCTATTTATTTAATATTATATATATATATATATATATATAGATATATTCATATATACACTAGCCATTTGTATACACACACTATTTCCTGAGTTCTCCCTCTCTCTCTCCCTTTTCTGATTCCGGCCAACCCCACCGCCGGACCGCCGCCCACCTCGCCGGAATAACGGGGTATTCCTCAAAACACTACAAAAATAACCTCGATCGTCATCTAAGCAACAAAGGGCAACCATCCAACCCCTGACACCACCCGACACCACCTCTGTCGCCACCCCCACGTCGCACCGTCGCCGCGCGCACCACCTGAAGGTCACCACTGCACCGCCACAGTCCCCCAACACCACTCTTTCTTGATTATTTTCAGTTTCTAGCAGAACCCATCTTCAATAATATGTTCAGATCCGGTGGTCTAAACATTTTCCGGCGATGGTGGCTGGAAATGGTGGTAGGGGTGATGGTCTAAACTAATTTTTCTTGGATTTTTGATATGTATAATTGGTGTCATGCTCGACTTTTGTGAAAGTAATTTATAAACAGGTGTGGTTTTACAATTCAAATCATGTCACCTTCATGTGCAAACACCGGTTAAATAACAAACCAGATAAATTAGGTTCTCGTTTTACAATTGTATTGATTTTATCTCGTTATTTTACTTGTAACTGTAATTTATTTGTAAAAAAGAATGCATATATATAATTTGTCGAATTCTATTATTATTATTATTATTATTTCTTGGAATGGAATATAATGGAATATGATTATCAATCTCTGATTAAGTTACTCATCGTTATTTTACTTGTTTTATAAAAATCCTAAATGAGGTGGTACATATTGAATAGGATTACTAAGCAAATTAAATGACATGGAATATCCACTTAGGCAACAAATAACCGGAAAATGAAATTCAAAATTTAATGTAACCGGCTACCTTCTCACGGGCCCCTTAAAGGTGTTTTAGCCTGTTTTTGACCCCACTATAGAGATTTTTTTAGTTTAGACCCAATAAAAGTTTTTTTGACAAGTTGAAATACTTTTCAATCAAATAACCCTTAACTTAACCACTCCCAAACTTTTTTTTTTATTTTAAAAAATGATAAATCCTCTTAAAATTGTCTTAAAAATTCTTCTAAAACTTTATACATATAACAAATGAATTTCACTAAATCTTTTTTTTTTAATTATATCTTTTGAATTTTTTTACATATCCTTATCTTATAGTTAGGAAGATTTTTAGGCTAATAAATTAGGAGGATATATTATTATTCTTTTTTTTTATATTTATTTTGTTGGGCTATGATAGTTGAGTGTCATATTGGTACTTCTGTATTTACACATAAATTGAAACATTTGCCAATAATTATGTCATTTCTTTTGTTACTTTATTTTACATACACATACATAACAAGTAACCACATCGTCTCATGCTCATTGTTTAACCGAAAAAGAAACCGACGAGGCCAAGTGACGAAGTGGTACCAATGGTGTTACAAAATGACGAACTCTTTGGTTTCAACGGAAGAGGCTCGTTGGAAGTGGTCTTAGACCATTCTTAACAGTGACATCATTGTTTTTTCATCAGTTCTGTCAGCTTAACCGATATCAACAATTTTTAACTGACAAACCTTTAATTAAAAAAATACACATTCATGAAAATAAAAGCATTACATTAATGAAAAAATAATTATAGTAATAAAAATCATTACATAGAAGCTGACAGTAGTTCGACGGGAGGTTCCAAATGTGTTCGATGAGAACATTGCGAAGTCGATGGTGCACTTGAGCATCACGTAATTCTTGTCCATACGCATTTGTGTTTCAAGCATTTCCTTCCACGAATGTTGTGGGAGGTTAGCCGGGTTAGCCAAATAGTCTTCTCCAATTGAACACATTGTGTAGTCGTTGCCATCGGTGATCATGTTGTGTAAAATTACACAAGTGTACATGATTCGTCGTATTTTGTTGACGCTAAATGGACGTGTTGGGATTCCAACAACCTTGAAGCACTTCGGATGCCCGCTTAATATCCTTTTGCAGCTTATTGGTATTTCTGGAACTTCATGCCCTTTTCTTCAAAATTGGACATTTAAATGACTCCACAAGAGTCACCTATTCCGAATAAATTATGTCAGCAAGTTAATACCATTTGTAAATTGATTCCGTGCAATATTATATACCACATTGCGAGCTCTATTTTGAAGTAAATCGTCAAACAAATCCGATTCATTGATGTCATTGTTCGAACCTGTAGGGCCAAAGTAAGCATCATCGGTACTGTATCAATACTCAACTTGGGTACTGTCACCCTCACACACCGAGGATTCAATGTATATATTCAATAAACTTCAAGGGCAAATAGATTTTTGTTCCTTAATAAAATAACAATAGCGATGATTTCCTATTTTTTTTATATGCCCCTACATATTACTTTTTATGACAAATCTTTCAAGTGCCGCTAATATTTTGTGCCAGTAACGCACATATTATGAGTGGCAGTTGATATCTTGTGCCATCAATATACATTCTTAATAGTATCAAAAGCTTTGTTATGTCGTTATAAGTCATAGCAGTTTGTCTACAAGTTATTTTATGCCTTTTTAGATGACCAATTCAGCAAACCCTCGTGATAGTAAATGTGTGTGTCCATTTATTACTAACCAGGTTTTGTGATTTTGGGTATCATATGGTTGCGAGTGGTAACACGGGTCCTAAATTTACAAGACAATTGTAGTGTAATTTTTTATAGGAATGATCGCTTCTACGGTGCTAAAGGTATGTTCAATTCGGTTATTCTTATTGCCTGCTGGAAGATTCGGAAGGCCCGTAATTACTTGATCTTTAATGGGGTCTCGGTGTCGTTAACCAAATCTTTGAAGACATACAATCCTTGGGGTTCCTTTTCGTCAAAAATCATGCTCCATGAACTAGGCTTGTATAAAAGAACTGGTCAAAATTTAGTTTCATGTAAGTATCTGATGCAGGAAGAAGCGCAATCATAATGGCTCAAGAAACTATTGAATAATCAAATACAAGAAAACGAACCAAAAGGTTCAAGAACTTTAAGTTCTTTACAAATTCTGTCAAAAAAACTAATCTTCTAACAATTGAAACCTAACTCATAATTTATAACAAAATATAAAGCTAAAAATAAAAATAAAAATCAACTAAAAAATGGACACAAATCTTGAGTTTATATATTTTATTCTTTGACTGCATCATTCTTCCCCTCTTCGAAAAAACTCGTCCTCGAGTTTTCGTAATTTCATATCAAAGCGTCCACGATCGAACGGAACCCCAAAAATACTGGACCTACTCGAGTTTGAAGTTTGGACCATACAATAACATCCGATACACACTTTATTGTTGGAATATATTGGATGATCGATTTCCTTTAAAATATCATTTATTCCACCATCTTCTATATAATTAAACTTTCCAATAGTTATCTTCAACTCTCTAATATATATTATGAAGATATCATCAAACTTTGTAAACTCAGTAATTACGGTATCATTGTTTTGAAAACTTTTAATGAATATAGTATCTCCTACAATTGGTAACCTTGTAAAACAATTATTACCTAGTTCATTTGACTTTGTAACTGCAAAATTCTGATTCCATCGACCCGAAATAGCGTTGTCGACGGTCTCGAACTTCATGGCATTTTGACCGGATCCAAACCAAATATACCATTCCTCGTCATCGTATTCATCATACACGGGAGGAGAATCATAACAAAAATCGATAATACCGCTGCCTCTGTCGGCGAATCTGCGATAATCTCGTGGATAAAGATAGTCATCAACGTTGCCTCTGTCGGCGAATCTACGATGTTGAAAAGCTTCAAATCCACGAACACATGAACCACCAATGTTCTTGTCGATGCCTTGGTCGGCGATTCTTCAAACAAGAAAACACTCGCCTTCACGTTGAGCCATTTGAGAACCAAGAGCTCTGATACCAACTGATGCAGGAAGAAGCGCAATCATAATGGCTCAAGAAACTATTGAATAATCAAAGACACGAAAACGAACCAAAAGGTTCAAGAACTTTAAGTTCTTTACAAATTCTGTCAAAAAAAACTAATCTCCTAACAATTAAAACCTAACTCATAATTTATAACAAAATATAAAGCTAAAAATAGAAATAAAAATCAACTAAAAATGGACACAAATCTTGAGTTTATATATTTTATTCTTTGACTGCATCAATCCGATTCATCTGGATGAGCATGTGACAATCACGTAACAATCCATGAGTTTAAACTTGTAACATCTGGAGAAATGATAAAGAGTTGCAGAAAGTACATGTACGTCTCAAATGCTAATAAATCATCATTCATCAAACACCATCTTGATCACTTCCACAAATATGTGCTTCATACTAGTCACTAGCTCAATCATCGATTTCATCAGGACCAGAAATCATATACCTGCATACCGAAAGATTTTTTAAACTTCAACTTTGTCGTCTCTCTCTTTTTTTAAATATATATAACAAAATCTAGTACTAATATTTGGGCACTAACAATTCAAGGATTGATTTCCCTTCCTTGAACTTTTGGCTTTTTTCATGTGCGGTTTCCTGAAAGTCATGGATCAATGAAACAGTAAGGATGTGTGTATGGATCATATATCTTAAAATTTGGGTTCTGTCATCTTACATATGTCCATCCAACAATTGATCCACATTTGACACAGGAAATGTCGGCGACTGTATGCATCCCGGTTAACATAGACCTATCTTCCTTGACCCCAACAGTCACATTTACTCTGTAAAACAAGCAGCGACTCCCGATAAACTCAGGAAAATATAACATAACTCTAAAGGACATTTACCTGGTTATCCAAATCTGATTATTTTGTATCAATTAGAAAATCAAAATCGCAATATATGAAGTTACCCATTAACGAAACATCCAAAAAACTAATTACTTCAACTTCTGATCTCAATAATCAGTTTTAGTAATGGTTTATGAGCTTATTCTAATGCTTGGTACGTAGAAGCAAAACCGGATAAAAAGTATTGATGATTGATATATATATATGTCACCACATAGATAGAAAGAAAGGAAAACTTACACCTTATTGAAAAGATAAGCCTTTCCATTCTTGCAATGGAAGCCCTGAAGAAAGAACACATGCAAAACAACCCATCAGTAATTTTGTCTAATCCAAGCAAGCGCACGAAGAAAAAAAAAAACCTTAAGTCATCCATGTATACATATTGGTATACAAATATATATTTACTTTTTACTCTCAATTAACTAACTCGATCAATGATAGATTTCGAGTCAAAGTTAGTGTTAAAAATAAATTCTATTAGTTTAAAGCAAGCAAGTTCCAAGATAATATTTCATGATTAATTGATCATAACTAGCTAATCAAGTTGACGTCGAGTTAAGAAATGAGCAGAACAAGTTCAAGAAGTTAGAAAATATTCAAAGTAGCGGCCTCTCTATGATGAGCAGAATATTATTCCTAGCTAATTAAGTTGACATCTAGTGTTAAAATATTCGAGCTCAAGTTCAAACTAGGAACACAATATATAAAGAAAGATAAACAAAAGTTACAAGATCGATCATCTTCAAACAACAAAATTAAGTTAAATCATCATAATTGATAAAAGCAGACAACAACATATATAATTATATCACACTAAAAGAAAAGAGAGAAAAGTTTAAGACCTTAGAGACGATATCATCGTTAAGAGCAAGATGGATTTTGCATTGTTTACAACTGTATATTTGGCCCTCCAACGTCACGTACTTACCTCCATCGGAAGTCTCAACCGGAACGGGAATGTTGATTGATGAAGCAGACATATATATATTGGTGTTTGACTTAGTTAACAGATGATCGTCTTGTGTTTGTTTGTGGATGGGTGGTCTAACGATTTAATGAGCTAGTTTCTTATATAAGGATTCTTTGTAGGCTTCAAATCTAATGGGCCGGGTTTTAACTTAACGTGGCCCTTTTTTCTAAACAAAGGTCTGGTCCATCTGTATATTTTTAGGATATTTTTATTTTTATTTCAAATAATTAGCAATTTAGCATGATTATATTACTACTCCCCTGGTATTTTATCCTAGAAAAAACTTACCTATATATGACAGGTACATGTTTGAAAAGATCAAATAATCAGGGTGGTACCAGAAAAAATTTCAATAAGTTGTTTTTTTTTTTTTTTTTTGTGTAAGGAGTCAAGCAACTAATTTCTGATAATGCCAAAACGACCATTTTCTGGACATATTATATTAGGTCCTGACTATACGTTTTTCTTTTTGTAGTCCTATCCTTTTTCATGATATTTCATAGCTAATCGAGTGGGTTGGGTTGGGTTGGATTTGATAATAGATTGTTATGGAAAATGGATTTAATGGGCATTGTTTTACATGCATAATGGGTTTTTTTTTCTTTTTCTTTCTAAACGTCTTACTCAACTTAATTAAGCCTAATTATATATTGGTAATTGGCTCTATCTATCAAGACCTATAACTTCAACTGCCAAACTCCAACCTTCAAAATCAGTTGTAGTTTATGATATTTATCTACTTCTTTATTAATTATTATTACTATTGAGTTTATATTTGAATGAGACTTTATGCTTTACTCAACTAATATCTTATGCTTATCTCTAAGTGGTAACATTAATTATTATGTTTACCAAAACTGGAGTCAATACTTAAATAGTTAGCATTTTTCTCAATGAATATGCTCATACAACTTAATTTGTGACCTCTTAAAATACTTGCTTCTTTGTGATTAATTCTTTACTAATGCATAATTGCAATTAAAGCAGCAAAATAGAAAGGTGACAAGAAAGATCTTCGAGTCATTGTTATATGTATTCCTGTGACTCTGTGTATTGGGTATTTTTCAGGCAGAAGACGGATAGGTCCGCATACTAAATGCTGCAAGTGTACAAGGGCTCAAGGGCAGTTATGTGATGATTGCTTGTTCACGAGGTTAAGTATATGATTAATTTTATTTTTTTGAACGACAAATTTGGATCATTGACGGGTCACTGGCCACCCGATCATCTCTACACCAAAGGAGGAAACCCACTATAGGTGAGAGGAAACCTCCTGGCCCAACATAGAAAACCCCAATATTATTGTTCCATGTGGGACTTGAACAATTGATTTTCATGAGGTTATCCTCATGCTTCCGCTAATTTGGTTAAACTACCAAATTGATTAAAGTTTGAGGATTAAACGATTAACAACACTGTAATCAAATCAGTTGGATCATATTTTGTGAACTTTAATCATGTTTTTAACATAAATCACCAATGAGTGTTAAATTTTATTGACAATCTCTTCAAAAAATGATTATATCTCGTTCTCTAGCTCCATATTGCATTTATGTTTGTTAATTTGTTAAATTAGGTTGATAGTTGACCTATAAGTATGTTCCTGATAATGTTATTTGCTGAGCAAGCAACTTTAAAAAGTGCAAAACTACAACGAACATTGTATTTATTTTGCCTTGCAAATATGCTTCATCCATCATCTTGGTGGTCTTCTAAGGCTCTCTAATCCGTCTTGAAGATATGGAGAGAATGTTATTGAGGCAAATGCAACTGCAGTTACTGTCGAAGAATAAAAGGATGGCAACCCACAGGACGTATCTACAGGAAGGTTAGTGTCAACAACCTTATCTAAAATATCCCATGTGAAGTTAAGTAATTCTATTGACCAGGAGTAATTTTATCAATATATTTATGTGGATTAATAATGGCGCACAAGGGAATCTTGGATCGGGACTTTCACGAAAACAGAAATGTTGCAGTAATTTTGGGATGGACTGTAGAATTTGTGGTGCTTATTCTCGAGTCTAACATATTTGATTTGTTTCATTTGGATTGTGATGTTCAAATTGCCAGGTTTTACAACTTGGCTACAAATCAGTGGCTCATTATCTCATTCATACCCGTGGCCCTCATGGAAATCAAGACAAGATAGATAATGAAACCAAGCGTTCACCGACAGATAAAGAAGGTGAGCAGCTGGATGACAAGGTTGGTAACATGGATGAGGATAGCAAACATGTTCCGTCTGAAAAGATTACCAGCAATCTAAAGGAGATGACGATGATGCTGATCCAGACTATAAGTCTGATCCTCATGATGATATTGATGATGAGGTGGAGGCGCTCCTGTCTTTTGTTCAGGCCATCTGTATATGATCAAGGGTTTCATTCGCAAAATAAGCTGGTTGGGACATTGGGGGATGGGTCAAAACGGGCTTATGCATGATGTGTAATTCCCTTATGGGTTAAATTTGCTGGATTGGCTCCACTGCCATTGTCAACACCTTTATGCGAATTCTAAAAATAACCAGTGTATTAAACATGTTATTAAAGACTAAGCTTTTTTTTTGCGTCAAATTGAGGATATAGTCCATATAGTTCCTAACTTCCTATGTTATAAGAGTGCCTTTGGTATGCAACAATTTAATAGATTTGTAATGTTAGCATTGTTCTCAACATGGTCATATAAATTGTTAGATTCATAGACATTTTGGTTGCGTTTAGTTTTTTAAAACTTTTTTTTAATTTTCTATTTTCATTTTTCAAGAAAATAAAAACTTTTTTTTATCTCTGAAAAACCTTTGAAAACACGTTTTAGTCGCAAATTTAGAAAATATAAGGAGTTTTCGGTTTAAAAACCACTCCATATAAAAATGAGTTTTCTAAGCGAGGCTTATTCATTGGTAAGATCGCAAAATCAAGCCAATAATATTTTGGGAAAGACTAATAGGGGAAATACTAATATGCTTATCAAGTTGGCTCGTCTTCTGTTTTATTGGTATTGGAGTAGGAAGTAGGAACGTGATGTAACTTGCCATTTTTCTCAATGATTTACTCAAGAATTTTGGGTATTATTTTTGTATGAACAGAAATCCAAATACACAATTATATAGACACAAAACCATGTCATAGATTTGGGAACAATCACATTGCATTAGCAGGAGCACTTATATATCCAGTAGTGCTTCAGAAAACCATTAATAAGAATTACAAGCAGAGCAACCCCTTGAATGCCTTTTAAAAAGGGGTAAATTTTACAGCTTATTATGATAACAGTTGATCTACCAACCCATCTGCTGAGTAGCCTTTATAAGCCAATAAAGGGCTTCCAAATTACTTGCACAGAATATAGTATTCGACACCCTACAAGACATAGGATGATCATGTGATAGTTTCAGATAACGACCCATGAATTTGAACTAATAACATCTTGAGAGAAGATTGATGGGTTGCAGAATGTACATGTTTCGAATGCAGGTTAATGGTCATCATTTCATCAGACATCGTCTTGATCACTTCCACCAATTTGTGCTTCCTGACTAACCCAATAATTGCTTCCATCAGGACCAGAAAGCTTAAACCTGCATACCTCGAATTTCAATGAACTTTAACAATCCTTTATAACAAAATATATTGGAAGACTTGTGTACTAACCGTTCAAGGACTGATTTCCCTTCCTTGTACTTTTGGTTCCTATCATGTGCGGTTTCCTGAAAGTAACAGATCAATTTTAAAACAGATACGAAGCATTAAGGGTGTGTGCATGGGTTGTAAATCTTCAGACTAAGACTTTTTATCTTACATATGTCCAACCAACAACTGATCCACATTTGACACAAAAAATGTCAGCAACTGTGTGCAGCCCAGTCATCATTAGTCTATCTTCCTTGACCCCAATAGTCACATTTACTCTGTAAAAAATGCAAGGATTCTCAATAAACACTGAAAAATATAGCATGACCCTAAATAATAAAAAGTTAGAACCATAATCAGGTTGCCAAGATAAACCCAATGAACCTAAATGACATGCATCCCAATAATCAGTCTTTTTATAGCAACCATTTACCTGATAATCTAATTCTGATTATTTTGACTCGAAACACTCAGAAATTTAGAGTCATAACCAGGTTACCCGTTACCCAAACATTGAAACCTGATCAGTGCATGTTCAAATCACAATAACTAATTGGAATGCACGTCCAAACACCTCCAAACTTTTAACTTACAGATCTGAGGTATGGCGTCTTGGCATACCCAAAGATAACTAATGTTTAGACTTTATGGGGTAATGCAAAACAGAGACCAAGAAAATATTGTGAATAGATGAAATAAAACTACGTCGGCGGGTAGGAGAAAGGAAAACTTACACCTTACTGAAGAGATAAGCCTTTCCATGCTTGCAGTGGAAGGCCTAACGAAAGCAAACATGGAAACCCGATCAGCAAAGCTTTCTTAAACCAAACAAGCAACACTAGAAAAGTAATTCAAAAGACAAAAAAACATCTCCAGAAGGTTGCATATATATCTTCCCGACTTCTTGCCATATAGTGAATGTGTATGACTACAAAGACGCAACACAAGAATCTTGTTGATTCAGACATGCTTGCAACAATGTTTAATCCAAAGTTAAAAGTTACTTCCTGAATCAAGATTATATCTTACACAAAGCAGCATTTAAAGCCTTATCACACAGGATATTAAAGTAGACCCAGCCAGCCAGCCACATAAAAAAAGGTTAACAATCGGAACATAGGATTCGCCAATCAATCTCGATGATGATGTGCTGCCCTATACAATGTGATGACTAATGTTGATCAAAAAATAAGTTTTTAAGGATCAAACTAGCACTTTCTATATACACAATGATTATTATAATAATGTGAAACTAACCAACTAACTATCCCTGATTATTTTATTTTATTTTCTCTTAATTACTCCCGATTGTGATTAGCCGCTTTCAATTGAAAATCCACATGAGTTGCATAATTTCAACTAAGGGAGGGGGTGTTTGGCTTAGCTTATTTTCATTTGGCTTATTGGCTTCTCTCCGTTTTTGTGGCTTATTTTTGGACTTGTGTGCTTATTTTTGGAATTAAACACCTAATTTAAACAAGGTAGTACTTACTAGTAAATAATAGATCATTAAATCAGTCCATTATAAATCAGGAAGGAATATTGTATGGAAACAGAATTACTCCTAAATTAAAATTAAATAAAACGATAATTAGACGATCATCTTCAAACTAGCAGAAATATTAGATCGGGCAAAAAAAAAAAAAAAAAGAGATAATACATAGAGTAATTAATTAATAAAATCACAGTAAATATAATAAAACGAAAGAAAGGAAGGAACCTTAGAAACGATATGATGTTGAAGAGCAAGATGAGTTTTACAGTGTTTACAACTGTAAATTTTTCCTCCTCCTCCTCCTTCCAACGTTACTTGATACACTCTCCCCATCTCTATCTCTATTTCCAACAATTTCCAATTTTATTTATTTATTTCAATTTCAACAAAAAATTGATCCAAATTACTTATAATAATAGAAATAATAAACGGAAAGAATGATCCAATCCGTACGCTTTTTCTTGTTCCAACTGCTTTAAGCGGGCCAACCAACTCTTATTTTTTACTGTAACATTTTTTTTTATTAATACTTGTGTAAAAAAATATAAATGCATTTTAGAAATAATTATTCACTGTCATTTATAATATTTTTATTTTCATATGCATACTAGCCAAAGTTGGAGAACTCTGTGACTCAAACTATACTCGGGGAGTACCCGGATTAGGATTTTATATATAAACATAATTATTTTTGAACTTATATGTAATAGAACTTTAAAAATATATTAGAAACTTCAAACTTAAACATAATTGTTTATAAGTAATAGCATAATACTTTAAAGCTTGAATATTAAACATAATATTAGTTGATAGATTCACGCTTTATCATCAGTTTGTCCATATCAAAGTTAGAGAACTCGCGACTCGGCGAGGTGGGGAGTCAGGAGTTTATTTCGGGTACTCTGCCGACTCGAGGGAGTTTTACAACCTTGATACTAGCCATAGTCAGATTAATAAAATCCTTAATTTAATGTATATAATTTTATAAAGTAAGGTAATTTATATTATTTTATCATAGACACACAGTTCAAAAAAAAAAAAAAAAAATCATAGACACAAATTATATATACATGCTAAATGACTAGTTGTAGGTTATGATATAATAATACAAATCACTTTCTAGTATTAAAGTACCAATTAGTTAACGAAACTTGAGCTTAAAAGTTAAGCCTCTATCAAGCAAGCTCGACTCGAATTTCAAATAAAATCACGATCGAGCCTAATATTGTATCGACTTAATTCTGCTCAACTACACCACTGTGTCTAGCCAAACTCAATCGTTTATCAACTAAACTATAGCCATTACAATTACTATTAAGTTATAACGAAACTTGTACCAACACTAATAAGCAAACAACCACATACTTACATATATACTAGATTATGCCCCGTACAATAATATACATATTAAATTGATTGTAACTATAGTATTTTAAATAATACTTGACTTTATTATATTTAATTTATTGTTCAAATAAGTTGTTTTAGTCGGACAAATCAAATCTTTTTGGCATGTATTTGCAAAAAAATAGGGAACAACTTTCTTATATTTTGCTTGATTAAGTAGGAGTATTATACGTAGAAATGTAATTATATTCTATCCAACTTAAATAACTTAGGGGATTGTGTTTAAAATTTGAAATGTTTTAAAACTCTTAAAAATCATATTTAATTATTATCATTCATTATAAGATCCCTAAGACTAAGGGGAGTAGGGCGCCATCCCCAGGGTCTTCCACCCATTCTGTTTATATGCCACCTGGAACACCATTCTTAGCCGGCGTCTTCCCTCCTTGGCGTCCTTTCCTGGTCGGCGGCTAACATAAAAAAACTCTCACTTTTTTATGGTTTATATTGTCCCCCAATCATCTATAGCCACTTGTCACACGTCCCCACCCCACCCAAGCAAGATGCTTTGGGTAGCATCTTGGGGTGTGACACCCTCCTCCAAGATGCACCACTCCCCTTAGTCTAATAATAGATTTGACAAAGTGTTCCGTATCATTCCCTTCTTTTCTTTCTTTTCAACTGTATGCACATGACACTCGGCTATTTTTGAAGGGGTGTACATATTAATTCAAAACAAAGATTTCAACGCAAAGCTACCGGATTGAAAGGCATTTCAAAGTATGTAACATCACAATTCTTAATTTCAAACGAACAAATTATTTGCCTCAACTGATGTTTTCACGGTTTTTCAAAGCTGAATCCACAAGTTTGACCTTTTTTGTGTTCTCACTGTTGACAATAGAAAGTTTTGCAATCGAGGATCTGAGCTGGGAGATCTCATCATCTTCACCATAACCCTTCCTCCTTCCTGCAATTTGCTTTCTTTGGTTGGGTCTTTTGCTTTGTGGAGAAGATGAATATCTTTTGATCCGACTATTTATAGCTTCTATGGTTGTGTGTAATGCATCCAATTCCAAGCCTCTAAATCTGTCTGCATAAAACAAACAAAACAAAATTCAGTGTGGTACGGTGGTACCAGTGCTTTCAAAAACACTATACAAATCAGAAAAATGAAGATTCATAATCAAACGAACATCATTCAGAATGAAAGAGGTGCCAATATTCAACCAGAAGAGGTATGCATAAAAGCATCTAGCCAGAGGAGGGATTTACTAGCTAATGGGTCAATTTTGGCTGTCTATTTCATATACGTCAAATAAAAAAAAAAGTTAAACTAAAAGGGAAATGAATTCAATGGGTTGCAACATGAGATTCACCCAAAACTATTTTTAATGAATATAACTTCCTGAATTGTTTTATTATATATTTAAATTTAGATATTAGACAATTATAATAATAATATTATTTGGTATTCATGATAACACATTGATTATTTTATTAAATAAAAATTATTTCAAATATATAGATAAATAAAGAGCTCGCAATTCCCGCCCCTTTCGACTAGTCTCTACAAATGAACACCTCAGATAAAGAATAAAAAAAAGATCTAAGATATGGTGTGGATAGGATGAGTTACAAGTTGAAGAGAATAACTTACCAAGCTCCATCTTGAACTCTCTCTCTGCTTTTGACAATGGTTTCTTGTGGATCCCTGGTAGGTTTCTTAGATTTAACAACCGCTCTTCCAAGAGACCATGACTTTCGATGGCACGATCAATTCTTTTCTCCATTTTTTCTTGTTTCTCTTCAACTTTAGCTAGCTTCTGCTTTGCCTCACGCAAACGAGCATGCTGCTCGTCAATGATTTTCTTAAGTTGAGGTCCATGGTGTTTGAGCTCAAAGTAAACCTAAAAAACCACAAACAAATATCTGACATATGAATAAATACGAAGTGTAGAAATTCACAATCTATAGCCAAAATAGGTATTTTATTATGGCAAAAGATTCACACGTTGGAGGATATACAACAGATAAACAATACTTGAACAAAGTTAATAATGATACAGCAAACATCAGAACTTGTTAAAGCTGGAAATTGAGTGGGTTGGGTAATGGACTAACGGGTTAAATAGGTAACTTTTGGTAAATTTCGGAACAGGCCAGATCTGGTTGTGCGAAACAATTTGTTTTTCTCCACATTATAATGCAAACATTTGCAATAGGAAATATGATTGCAAGTTGGACAACTACATTATCCAAATTTTAAAGATTTAACTACGTGAAAGTTGAATCTTGTATTGATCAAAAGGTTACCTTATGCGCGTACTCAACATAGTTCTCATGGAACAGCTTAAAGTACTGATGAAGAGTAGACCTCCCTTCAATGGAGTCAGCAGTAACAGGATTTGGCAAAGTGGGAGGCACAAGAACCACCTTTGGACCACTGAGTAATTCTTTGCTTATGATAGTAGCATCTCCGGTTCCTACAGGTTCTTCCAAGCTCGCGAAATTCTTTTCTTTATCAATATGAGCAGAAAGCAAAAGATTCCAACTTTCCATCCCTACTACAATGCATTCAAACCCAGATGTGAGCCCCACGATCCATGAGCATCCAAATGAGTCTGACAATGCCACAAAACCACAAAGAGGCGACACCAAAGATTCCATCTGGCACGTATTGAGAACTGACTGAACAGTTGGAGCTCTCATGTCATCATCTATCCCATTTTTCTGATTTGTAAAAGGAAGAAAATGTAACACAATTGAATCCACCCCTCCATCATGAATGCAATATATTCTCTCGGGTAAAAGGGGGTCAACAAACATTGAAATTATGGAACCGCTATCAGTTTTTCCGGGTAAGGCCAAATCGACAGTTCCCAGCCTCAACAATGGGGGTGAATGTCCCAACCAAATATTGTGTTCGGTTGACTGTTCGAGTGTCAGAACTGAGAACTCGGTGGAGCGAGTTTCACATATCATAGCAACACCAATTATTCGATCATGGGGATCGACTGAAAGGCGAGGCTGGTTACCCTCTATCCAAACGGGCTGTATTTCATCAGCTAATGCATCTATTTGTAGCTGCCCACTACTCCAAGCTGTTACAAGAATCGAATCTTTGCTTACTGCCTTGTAAAGAAAACCGACAGCTCGCCCCTCACACTCAGGAATCTTCAATTCAGAATCTTCTTCCTTCCCATGGTACACTTTATGAAGGGGCCCCTATATTTTAAAATATAAATGTTGAACACTTGAACATAATGAATCTAGCATACCAATATTGGCCATCCAGAAACTATAAACAGTTAAGACAGTAGAAGCGGCAATTTGGACGCATTTACTTGTGAATGGCCCAATATGGATTATGGTTTGTCTCTAAGAGTTCAAACACCTAAAATAAAATTAAAAAATAGCTAAAAAGGATATGGCTTAAACACAACCGAAAGTGTTTTTTTTATTCATAAAACCTCCTAAATCAATTTATTCAAAAGAAGTACACCATTATCAAAACAAAATTTTATGATCATATTTGACACCAATCATTAAAAAAACTCTACTTTCTGGATAGAAAGTGTTCGTGGTCAACCCATCCCAGTTCGCTTCAACCTGTAACAAAATTACCCAATTGGACCCATTACCCAATCTGCTTGACCCACCCATATTCCACCTGTACTTAAAAGTGATACCTGCAATGAAACAGATGCATCAAATAAAGCATAAGGATGAGTTTTTAATGCAGGTTGATTCCCTCCTTCTGCTGCTTGCCGAGCCAACTCAGGAAATGTAGCTTCTAACCAAGAAATTGCCAGATTAGCCATACTGACGGCTTTTGAGCTACTGGCTTTAAGTCCAAACGTCTGAGCATCACTATATATCTCCAATACAGACTCCCATTTGTATACACTGTAACAATAAAAATAATTTAAACGGTTCAATTTTCATATATATTTCCCACGCTGCCTACTTGCTCAAGCTGCAACTCCGTCTCCCTCGTAAAACAACAGATATAATTGCAACTTACCTCCCAAAAGGAACAACTGGACACAGGATGTAAACCGCACCATCACTAAATAATACAAAAACCTGCAGAGTTGAACATTCATTAGTAATCAATATAAACAAAACCACGCAAAGACTTAAGAATAATGAAACAATTAACATACACTAAATCGATCCCACAAATGATCACCACCAAACGAAAAGTCAACAGGACATATCGATGAAGCATTTCTTGATCTCCCACGTTCAACCGGCTGTAAATAATATTCCTGCTCTGGTTGTTCAAGAGCCGCTGACAAATCATAAAGCCTACATAATGCAAGATGATAAATTCATATTACAATAAAATATATACAATAATGCTGGCAATAGTCCTCAACAAAAGAATGTCGTTATACCTGAAAACTGAATCAGAAGATAATATCCCAAGATGAGTATCACTATACGGGTGCCACGAAACTTTCAAAGTCCTTATGGCATTGTTTGTGTTAAAGTAAAGATCTGACCCAACAGAGACCGTCCTGCATATGAGTAGAACAAAATCGTTGATAACCAACGAAATCGAAAGCAGTATTTTCATAACAAAATCCATTTATTTATATATTATAAGAAAAAACATGTCCATATGTAATTCACCTGCAAATAACAGCACTGTCTTTTGATGAAGAATGTCCGTAGAGATACATAACACGTAATCCATTTGCTCCCTCTAACAGTAATGCCGATCCATGTCTGTTAATAGTTATCCTATCTACGGTAAAACTAAGCTCCACATCCGCTCGCATCACCTACGGTGCAAAAAACACCAACCATAAACCCTAATTCCCAGTCTCTTAAACAATATTATTGACCTTAATGTCGAAAATTAACACATTATTCACTAGTAATTCAGTTTCACTAGTATATATAACTATCGTGACTTATCATTTTAGCATTATTTACACATATATTCAGTACATTACATTGGCATTCCAAAGCAAGGATAAGAAAAAGATATATACCTTTGGAGGGGAAGCTGCGAGAACGGAAGAGGGGTCGGGTTCACCGAAGCGGAGAGTGATACGATTTAGGGTTTGGGTGTTAATGTCCCAATAATAGAGACGAGAAGCACCATCCCAGGCCATCAGATTACGATTTCTAGGAACATTATTAAATGGACGGTCAGTTGTAGTGGTGGTGGTGGCGGTGGTGGAGAAAATAGGGTGGTTTTGAAGGGGAAGCCACTCTACGTCGTCGTTTGCTGCTGTGGCTGACGACGGTGACCGTGGTTGTGGTTGTGGTTGTGGCTGTGACGGTGACCGTAGCGGTGGCTGTGACGGTGGCGTTAGGGGTTCTTCGGTTGTAGATTCTGGGAAATCGAAATTAAGCCTCATTTTGTCTTTTTGCTGCGCTCCCTCTTCAGGGTTGTATGCTCAACCTCAGATCGCCGGCCGGTGAATCCTCATTTACTACTCGAAACACCTCATACTATTTTTAACTTCTTTATAACACCCCCTCTCTATGTTTAACACCCGAGACTACTTTTTTTTCCCCGAACATGTGATTTTCCGATAGAAAATTCTTTACCGTCAAATAACGAGGTCCTAACTCGACTGTAGATAGTCGGCTGTCTAAATCAAATTTCGTTACTACAAGCCGAGCAACGGTGCCAAAGAAAAATTAAATTTGTTGATTTTTACACGGTTTTATGTTGGTATTTCTATATTGGGCAAATTATGGATACCGCCTGCAATACACATGCTATGCCCTTTTAAATTTTAGGTATCATGTTGATTTAAGCAATAAAAAGATATCTAACTTTTAAAACTTATAAAAAAAAAAGTTTATTTAAACTTGTTTAACACAAATTCCGTTAACTCTTAGTCATAATATCTATGTAGAGAAAAAAAAATTACTACTATATTTTTTCATACCATATGATATTTTTAATCCAAGTATAATTGGTTATGTAAATATATAATACTTTGTCTGCATACGGTCAGTCAAAATTGGCAAATGTTCTCCATGTTAATGAGCTAGTAAGGCGCTTAAAGGTACTCTTCATTGAAAACTATGTCTTCAATTCATTTTAAATATATTGAGCTTTTCCTATAAACATGTCGTCTCGATAACTATATGATAATGACTATGATTTCACAATCAGAAAACGGGGCCCAAAAGTTAACGGATATAGTTTACGAAATTTGTGTTAAAAAAAGTTTTTAAAATAGTGTGTTTTTTTTTAGTTTTTAGAAGTTGAATACCTTTTATTACTTAAAAAAATACCTAAATTTTAAATATCAACAAACTTTGATACCTTTTTATACAATTTGCTCAAATTTTTTAAAATACAATAATGATAACGTGGTCTGATGCGAGGTCCGGGTTTTAGAGCCCAGTTTTTTTAGCGGTTTTTGAGCTATTTCGAATCGGCCGGTTTTCCGGTTTTTGGCCGGGTTGTATGCTCAACTTCAGATCGCCGGCCGGTGAATCCTTGCTTCTTCTTTGTTTTTTGCGTTAAAACGACGCCGTAGGGGGTTATTATTTCCCTTCATAATATTGGAAACACCTCAAACTATTTTTAACTTCTTTATAATACCCCTCTCTAATATTTTCAAATTGTAAGGTGCGGTTAGTTTTCTTTTTTTTTTTTAAAAACATGTTTCGAATTGTACTTCAGTTCACCATACCCCTCTTTAATATTTTTAACTTGTTTATAAATGAATGTTGATAATCTCATTTGTAATATCTAGAGATACAATTTTTTTCGTTACTAATTTGATAAATATATGACTATTGTGATTTATGACTCGACTATATCTTTACAAATAACAATCTTTTTATTCTCATTCGCTTGTAGTTGTTTTTATTGTCTTTGTTCAGTTGTTTGAGTTTTTTTTATCATTGAACAAAAGACAAAACATTTAAACAAGATCTGATTTATTTATCTCCGTTCTCAAGCATTCGTTACAAATGCATTTACTTAACTTTATTGTTTTTTTTTCAAAAAAAAAAGATTATTAATTATAGGGGTGAGTAGGTTCGGTTTGGGTCGGTTTTTGATTAAAACCGAAAACCAAACCGTTATAATTCGGTTTTTGAAATCTAAAACCATT
>JAOEHQ010039590.1:0-12435 GCA_025447715.1 Asclepias incarnata | reverse complement strand
ATTATTGTTTCAAAGTTTAGGATTATATCATTCAAAAATAAAGTTAAGTGGTTAAAACGATTATTGTATCAAAGTTAGATGATTAAAACGTTATTAACCCTAATTTATATAGACTAAAATGAACACGTATTATCTGTCGATTAAAGAATGTTTCAATCTTGTTTTAGCATAATTGTAGATTTAAATTTATATGATCGAGTTCTATATATATATATATATATATATATATATATATTTAATTAATACACATTGAGAATAATTTTACACATATTAATTAAAAATTTCTTCCTATAATTTTGGAGCTTAAAAGAAAAACGGTTACATTAGAAAGCTGCTTAAAAGGATGGTTTCAACCTGGGTTTCATCAAAAAGTTCTGGGAGGTACTTAAATTCGATTTCTTGAACATCTTACTCGATTTTTACCACTCAGGGAACATTAGCCCAGGATGCAGCTCCTCCCATATCACCTTAATTCCCAAAAGAACCTCAATCAAATCCCTAAACGATTTCAGACCTATTACTCTCATAGGTTGTATCAAGAAAGTGATCTCCAAGATCTTGGCCAGCCGACTTAAGAAGATCATCTCCAAGGTTATCTCTTCAACCCAATCCTCTTTTCTAAGTGACCGAAACATACTTGATGGACCTCTCATGTTGAATGAACTAATCACCTGGCTGAAGAAAAATAAACGTGAGGCTTTTTGTTTTAAAGTGGATATTGAAAAAGCTTTTGATACGGTCCATTGGGATTTCTTACTCTCGATAATGAGCCAAATGGGTTTTCCATGCCGCTGGGTATCATGGATTAAAGGTATTCTTTTATCAACCAGATCCTCTGTTCTCATAAATGGCAGCCCCACCCCGGAATTTAACTGTGAAAGGGGAGTGCCACAAGGAGATCCACTTTCACCTTTTCTCTTCATAATAGCAATGGAAGCTTTCTCCAACATTATGCTACGAGCAAACTCTTTGGGTCTTATCTCTGGGATAAAACTGACCTAACATAACCCATTTGCTAATATGCTGATGATGCCATCATCATTGGATCCTGGTCCAGAACCTACCTGTCTAATATATCCAGAATTATGAGATGCTTTCACCTCGTCTCGGGCCTTAAAATAAATCACCACAAATCCAGCATCTATGGCATTAACCTCTCTTCTGATCTCACCCTTTCCTCCAGCAACATTCTCAGGTGCAATATTGGACAATTTCCCATTACATACCTTGACCTTATTGTGGGATCGAATATGAATCTGGTAAAAACTCGGTTATCCAAACCTTTGAAAACCGTCTTTCTTTATGGAAGGCTTCAAACCTCTCTCTTGGTGGCCGAATTACACTGATACGATCCGTGCTTGACAGCCTCCCATCCTACTACTTCTCCTTGTACAAAGCCCCGGTAAGTGTTTTATCTAAATTAGAGTCGATTCGTAGGTCATTTTTTTGGGGCGGGTCAACTACAAAACGTAAAATTCCATGGGTATCTTGGGATAGGATTATCTCTCCTATTGATTCGGGTGGTCTTGGATTGCGATGTTTAAAAAGCAAAAATCTTTCTTTACTTTGCAAGTGGTGGTGGGGTTTTCGCAAGCAGCCCAACAGCCTTTGGGGGCGCACTATCACTACCATCATACAACTCCTAGAAATTGCTCCTTGCTACCTCTCAAGCCAAATCTGGTGGGAACTTGGGCTTCCATTGCGAAACTCAATTCCCACTTGGTTCCCCTTAATGTTTCTTTGGAGCATGCTTTGGCAGGTATTTTAGGTAATGGATCAACAATTAAGTTTTGGATTGACACCTGGTTTGGCGATCTACCATTCTGCTTAGCCTTTCCCGCTTTGTACAAACTTGAAAGACACAAAGGTTGTCTTGTAAAGGATAGATGCACATGTCTTGGGCGCTTTTCTCAGTGGGAATGGAACTGGACAACACCTCCAAACTCTATGCTAGAGCTTCGACAATTCCATGATTTAATCTCAAAGCTAGCACAAGTGTTCACCTCGGATAATGAAGACGCATGGCAATGGAAACTTGACCCATCAAACGAATTCACAGTCAAGTCATTAAGGTCCCAGCTTGAATCTGCCACTTTCGGACCCCAGCACTGGCCTTTTCCTTGGAACAAAGACTCACCACTCAAAGTCAATGTGTTTGGATGGCGTATGGAACAGAACCGAATACCAACCTCTGATCAACTTCTGGTTAAAAACATCCCGATAACCTCAACTCTTTGTCCCATTTGTAAGAGTGAAGACGAAGACATTACTCATTTGTTTCTCCATTGCTCATTTACTGATCACATATGGAGCTTCATACAGTCATGGTGCCTCTTCTCCCTCCCAAAACCAACCAGCATTAGAGAGCTACTTGAAATCCACAAGAACATACCCGCGAATAAGAGGAAAAACATTGTTTTCAGATCATCATATTAGCTCTTTGTTGGGTAGTACGGAAGACTAGAAACGACTGTATCTTCTCAAACAAAAACCTCTCCCTGCGATTCGCCACCAAGGAGATCAAAAGCTCTAGTTTCTTTTGGTTGAAGAATAGGTCTACCAATTTCAAGATCAGCTGGAACCAATGGAACAACTTTATGTTTTGATTCTCTGTTTGTTTTTTCTTTTTATTTGTATTCCCATTCCTTTGTACTCTGATGAAACTCTTTGTATGAATTTTCTAATATCTTGCTAGATTTCATACCATAAATAAAATTTGAATGTTAAAAAAAAAAACAATAATTTAAAATTTAAAATAAAATTTACCTAAAAGTATTTTTTAAAATAAAATGATTAGTCCAAAGGTTCTTAGAGTTCTTGAAAAAAATAAAATTATTGGAAGAACCTAACTATATATTATTTACCTTCTCAATATATTCCTACGTATGTCTTACATTTTTGTTTTGATATACCTGTATTGATATAGACATATAGTCATAATATTCAACGGGGACCAATTGGAAAATTTGCAAGGTTTGATTTTTTCCTCACGACTTTTGTGAGTCTTCTCTAGAGGACAAGATCAATCAAAGTCTTTCTTTGAAGTATGTCATACGTCGATCAAATACTAATACCCTAAATAATTGAACCGTAGCATAATTTGACGCCCGATTAACTTACATCATAAATATAAACCATATCGTAACTATAAGGTAATCCATCGTTAATATAATTTAATTATTTTATAATAATAATGTAACATTTAACCATTAAAAAAAATAATTTTGTGAGATTAAAACAAAAACCATCATTAATTTTGTGAGATTCTTGGCCGTTTGAAATCAGTCATTGTTTTGTTCATTTGGCTTGTTCATTGGTTACCGGCCCAAAACCTACTCCAACACATTCACGTAAACAACACACGTGTCCTCTTCATCAATCTTTTTTCTTCATCTATTTTAAGCCTGTTGTTCTCCAAAACATATCAGCCTTCACTTCCTTATCTTAAATCCCCCTAAAAACCGCTTCAAAATTCTTGTTCTTTTTCACAAGATTATGACCAATGTTCGATACCTCAAGAATCTTTTCCAGTACAAAACCAATGAAGCCATAACCACTTCTTTAAAGCTAACACTCATTGTTTCCATAGTTTTCTCAATACTATTCGTCTCGTTATCCAATTTCCGTGGCCAACCTACATCTAGGTTGGGCTTGGGTCCAAACTGTCTCCACAACCTAAATACTGCTCAAGCACCGGGTTCTTCTGAAGAACCCCGTACTGACATCTCCCATGTGCTTTTTGGTATTGGTGGGTCAGTTCACACGTGGACGGACCGTCGCCACTATTCAGAGCTATGGTGGCAACCAAATAAAACCCGGGGGTTTGTGTGGTTAGACCAACCTCCGGATTTAAATACCTTTTCCCACCCAAACTCAATACCTTTTAAAATATCCGAACCTTTGACCCGGTTAAAAAATGCCGGGTCAGGTCCAGCGGTTCGGATAGCCAGGATCATTTTAGAATCATTTAATCTCGGGTTGCCCGATGTTAGATGGTTTGTCATGGGAGACGATGATACGGTTTTCTTTGTTGATAATTTGGTTTCGGTTTTATCGAAATATGATCATCGAAAATTGTTCTACATCGGTGGAATCTCAGAGAGTGTAGAGCAAGATGTAATGCATTCATATGACATGGCGTTTGGCGGTGGTGGGTTTGCCGTGAGCTACGGTTTAGCGGCGGAGCTTGCCAAGATTTTTGACGGTTGTCTTGATCGGTACCGGTATTTTTACGGGTCGGATCAACGGGTTTGGGCTTGTGTGAAAGAGCTTGGTGTTTCATTAACAAAAGAACATGGGTTTCACCAGGTAAATATGTGACACTTGTTGATTACAAATTCGTACCTTTTTGTCTATATGTGAATATTTTTTATTATTATTTTAGTAACATCTATTTTGAAATAATATGAGGGAAAAATGATCATATCCCACATTCCCACATGACATGATGATAGAATGGTTAATATTAGTGAATTTGAATTGAATTTGTGGGTGATGTAACAAGACAAGAAACATAAATAAATATATATGTGGGACTAAATGTCCCATTGAAACATGTACGTGTCGTGTATGTAGGGTGGTTCTTCTCTCTAACATAAATTAACTTAGCTATGAAGAAATATTTTTTTTATTTGAATAAATGCCAACAAAAAAAAAAGATTTTATCGAGTTGTACTTTAATTGATGTTATTTTTGTCTAAAGATTATAATAGGTTTTGCTTTCTAAAAAAGAAAAAAAAATTTGTTGAAAATT
Organism: Asclepias incarnata; assembly: GCA_025447715.1. NCBI lineage: Eukaryota > Viridiplantae > Streptophyta > Magnoliopsida > Gentianales > Apocynaceae > Asclepias > Asclepias incarnata. The sequence continues at coordinate 7,682 of JAOEHQ010039590.1, read as the reverse complement.
AAATTAAAACTTTGAATATTTGCATTGGTAGTACATAGCATATATCCTATCAACGTTTGTTGAGAAGATTGGTGTAACTTTAAATCGATGTAAGTATTGATGTGTATACTTTAGCCTCACGATTTCTAGGGTGTTTGTGAATAAAAGTTGATGTTCCAAAAAAAAACAGCATACTATAATGTTCCAATAGGCAAACATGGTATATGATTTTCGAGGAGAATGAAAACAAGCCACATTTAGAAAGAATGTATATGTTTGCTCATTTTTTGTGCTCATCGACCAAAATCATCGTAAATAGAAGATTTGGAATACAGAAAAAGATATGTTGGGTACGACATTTGATTAATGTAAAGTATGAAAAAGAAAGTGTAGAATGTGGATCTCAACTGCTTTGGAGACACATTTGTTAAAGTAGTCCTAGGTACTCTTAATCATTTATTTATTTATTTCTATACGTATCAACAATCCTTTTCATCAACATTCCACCTACTTTTTGAAAAATTTTAATTTTTGATGTTCATTTGTATAAATGAATGTGGAAATGACGATTTTACACTTGTTGATTGTTATAGTTGGATGTTAGAGGGGATGCATATGGTTTACTAGCAGCACATCCCATGGCACCATTGGTGTCACTCCATCACCTTGACTATATTAAAGCATTGTTACCGAACCGGACCAAGTATGAGTCCCTTGACGCCCTCATTCAAACCCACCGGATGGACCCGCCTCGTGTCTTGCAACAATCAATTTGCTACTACAAAACATGGTGGCATAGATGGTCTATATCCGTCTCGTGGGGTTACACGGTTCAGATATATCCATCTCTATTGGCTGCCAATGAGCTTGAAATGCCGTTGCAAACGTTCCTGACTTGGAGAAGCTTTAAAAACGGGCCTTTCACGTTTAATACCCGGCCTCTGTCTAATAACCCATGTGAACTTCCAGCAATGTACTACATTAGCCAGGTTCGAGATGCTGGAAATCACACGGTGACCACTTATAAAAGAGATGAATCCGTCAAGAGGTGTAAGATAGGGAATTATCCTCACACGATAGCCACGGTTGTAGTCTTGGCATCGAAGATGAATCCTAATTATTGGATCGAGGTACACTACAAACATCAGTGATTTTTTCAATATACTTAACGTATTATGGTTTTGTCACAATAAAAATAACAGGACAATGGTTTTGAAGGAGATATTATACATAACATAACCCAAGTGGTATGATGTGCAGGGGCCAACAAGACAATGCAGTGATATCAAGGGCTGGAAGTATAATACTATGGAAGTACGGGTTAGAAGTTGTAAAGATGGAGAGACAATCACTAGTTAATAGATATATCAATACGGGTATAATGCAACGTATATATCGCATGATGTACGAGTTTTTAACTTTTTATAGCTTGATATATGGTAGAATTGAAGTATAACCATTTTGATAGTTGCAGAGTAGAGCGATTATCGCTTCCTGAATCCTGATGGAATCTGGATCGCTCGTTTTTTGCTTGAAGTTTTGGAATGTCCAACATGCTTCGGGTAGTCGGTTACATTTCAAGATTTTTCACGACTCTTTACATTAACTTAAGTATGATCTTGTGCATGATATTGTGCTAAGTGTCTTTATTGACCATTACGTTGATGGTACCAATGGGCCTTTAGCTTAGACTAATGGGTATAAGGCATTTTGATGGGGAGGGCGTCTTGCGACATGTGACATTTGCTTAAGAGGAGAAGAAGCCCCCAAAAATGATGGAGTAAGGAGGCAAGGGGCGACAAGTATATATATACTATACATACATATATATATATACACACACATACAAACCTTTGGAAAGAGGACGGCAATTTCATGCCGGGGGAAAAAAAATTTGGGGCAAAACGCCCCGGGGGTTCCTGTAGCGGTGCTTCTTGGGGCTTCAAAAGGCTTCAAAACGCCTTATACCAGTAAGCCTTAGTGGTATTGTGACGATCAGCCAATCTATAAGTTGTGGGTTTAAGTCTCGTTCATAATAATTGATGTATATATTAGATGGTTATAAATATAACTTGCCTTTTCAAGAGTAAAAGACATAGTGTTGATGGTGGAGTGTCCAAAGTAGACCACTAGTCCACTAACACTGTTATAAGTATAGTTTTGCCTTTTTAAGAAGTAAAAAAAAGACATTAGTGTTAATGGTGGAGAGACAAAGGTAGACCACTAACACATTGATGGATCATATGGCATTTGACTAAAGGTCCATATAGGGAGAGCACAACCACCGTATTGTGGTGAGTTTAATTTCTCCGTTTTCCACATCAATCAATCAATCAAATGAATTCATCCAAGTTTGAAAATGTCACAAGAAAGTCAACTAAGTTTGAAAATGTCACAAGAAAGTCAACTTGAAGTGTTCCATTCCAATAGTACGTTCGGTTTATACCTAAAAATGTTTGGTGAAACTTGACCAAAAAATGTTTGGTCAAACTAAACCTAAAAACAGTTGCACCATTGATAGTGCCAACAGATGGAATGGTATTATTTTTCCGTAGATGACTCTTTCATTTCTTTTTCATTATTTGACTCGATTAGGTCCTTTACTTCTTTTTAGCCACGTAAGGACATTTATGTTCTATTCTTTCAAAAAAAATAATTTAACATCCAACAAAGATTAATGCTCGACTGTCCGGGGTTACCCAATGGCTAAAGACATCTCATACGAACGCAAACAACAGACATCGTTGGGTAGTCAAACCCTACCAAAACCGCCAGCTTCGGGAAATGTCCGCCGCCCAAAGATCCACTGCGATAAAATCCGTCATGAATCGGATTTGAAGTTGATAATTAAGATCTGAAATCCATCTCTTATTTCCTAATGTCAATTGAATTAAATCTCATTGCTACCCAACAAACCTAACAAAACCTATGAAATTAAAAATAAAAAAACTAAAAATAAATATTTATGTTTTTTTCTGTAAATAAAAATGATTGGTATATCTAAGTTGTGATTAAGAAAAACGATTGTAAGCACATGCATGGCAATATCGTATAAACAAAACTGATAATTCATGTACTCGGTAGTAAACTTTTAATGGAATACGCATAATCTATGAACCCATTTTTATTAGATAGTCCTAGAATATTTTTACGAAGTTGCTTAAAACTTGGGGAATCACAAAGACTAGCTTAATCGGAGGTTTTCACCGAAGATCAGGGTTTAGTTTCTTAGAAAAGTTAGAGATAGAGTTAAAAAGGGCTCATAATAATGGGTTTGGTCGTTTTTGCAAGAGGATTTTAAGGGGTGTTTGGTGTATGGGTATTGAAAGGGCGGTATGGCTTTCATTCATAATAAAGATGTTTGGTTAATGGTATTTGGATATAAAAAGTGGAAAATCAAACCTATACTATTTAAAACCCATTGGGGAGGTTGGGTTTAGTATTTCATTCCATTCTCATACAAGTTTTATACCCATTGTGATTCTCATGTTCTTACAAAACACCTGGTTATTAACCAAGGGCACCAAAAGTTAAAACTTGATCAATAAACATAAGGTTAATGACGTAACTTTGATACAATAATTGTTTTAACTACTTAACTTGTTTTTTGAATGATATAATCCTAAACTTTGAAACAATAATCATTTTAATCATTTAACTTTTATTTTGAATGATTTAATCACCTAACTTTGAAATCATAATCGTTTTAATCACTTAATTTTTATTCAAAATGGTAAAAGCATTTAACTTTAGCCGAGTAAGTGTTTTAACCCATTAAACCATTAACTGAACTATGATTGACAATATTCGACCTGTAATAATCCGCAATCCATAAACTCATGTGACATGTTTGACCTGAAACCAACCAGTCGAATAATCAATTTAATCACTTAACTTTTATTCAAAATGGTAAAAGTCCTAAACTTTAGCCGACTCTTTTTACCCCTTAAACCTTCAACTGAACTAGGGTTGACAATTTTGACCTGTAATAACTCACAATCCATAAACCCATATAATATGTTTGACATGAAACTAACTTGTCAACACATATATTGGTTTCAAGTTAAACATATCACATGAGCTTATGGGTTTATGGGTTATACGGGTTGAATATTGTTAGTTCTAGTTCAGTTGAAGGTTTAAGGGGTAAAAACACTAACTCGGCTAAAGTTAAGTGCTTTTACCATTTTGAATAAAACTTAAGTGATTAAAACAATTATGGTTTCAAAGTTAAGTGATTAAATCATTCAATATAAAAGTTAAATGGTTAAAACGATAACTGTTTCAAAGTTTAAGATTATAAAACGATTATTGTATCAAAGTTAAGTGATTAAAACGTTATTAACCTTAAAAAAAAATAGTCAAATAAAATACATTTATAAACAATTTTTGTCAGAATCCACAAGAATATTTAAACTTTCAGTGACGTTTACAAACGTGTTACCATGAAAGCAACTGCAACCAATTCTCTCCCTCTCTCTCTCTCAATAATGTAAGAGAAGACTTATATTATTATTCTTTTTAAAAAAAATAAATTTTAACTACATTAATGCTTCTGCCTTCTGTTAGTAAATAACAGCAAAACATAAAATTGTTCACCTCAACATCACTTCCATCCAAATCTTGTTTGCAAGAAAAACATATCTTGTCTACATATCTGTTTTTCTTGTTTGGTGTTTTCTGTAGGGTCCTTTACTCTAAAAATTTGTGGCTCATATCTATTAGTCCTTATAACAAAAACCCACAAAGGAATTACAATAAAGATCATTTCTTGAGCTAATTCAAAAGAATATTATATTATATTATAATTATAATTATAAGAAAAAACCATAACTTTATAAAATTATAAGGAATTTGATTGAGAAAGGTGGTGACCCACTTGAAATACAGTGTTAAAGTTGGATTTTTGTAGTGGGATTTATTCCATTTAGTTGATTGAATGGGAATTCACATGAAGTGAGTTGTGGATGGTTTGCTAATACTTCAAGTGTTTTTTTTTTTTTTCTTTTTATAAATTTTTAAAATTTTCTTTTCTAAATCTTGTGATTGGATTTAAAAGAAAAAAAGGAAGTGGGTTATAGGGGTTGAAATGGATATGAGTGATGAAGATGGGTCAAAAGGTGGTATGTGGGCTTTGGAACAGAAGATTGACCAACCTATGGATGAAGAGGCTGGTAGGCTTAAAAATATGTATAGAGAAAAGGTAATTATACTCTTTTTTTTTATCAAACTTTTTTAAGTTAATTATTTCTATGTTCATAGGCTTGCATAGGTTCTTTGTGTTTGACTTTTTTCAATGCTTATTCTTGTTTTTTTGGACTTTTTTTGTTGTTGTTGTTCTAGTGTTCATCACCAAAGTTGTTAATTCTATTTGTATTTGTCTAATTGAGGTTTGAAACTCGATATATTATGACTGCAATGGGGTTTGAACCCGAAATCTCACTATTGCAAACTGCAACTGATACTGCTGGACTAGAATTGTGATTGGGCCTGAACTTATTTGGTTATAATTGAGTAATTTATTGACAAGATTAATATTTTTTTGTTTGTGTGTTAGTTTTGATTGTGGTTTAACTTATTTAAAAGGATGAAAACTAGTAATTTGGTTGGTTGTTTTGGATTTGAGATTTGTTTAATAAGATGAATCTTGATGGTGGTATTTGTGTTTTGGTTGACTAAATGGATCAAGAAAAGTGTGTGCTGTGCTTGATTTGGCAAGCGCTTATATAATTTAAGTTCTCGTTTGACAATTAATCAAAGTTACGATTGCCCTCTCATGACCAATAGCTTGGCTAAGTTGTAAGAGCATATGGTGTGGAAGGGCTCTCACACACTCCTCACACTGTCACGTCAGCATCACACAACACTCAAACCCCATTAAAAGTGCACGTGGGACACAACATCACACCCTTCCAACCGCACAACCTTCCTTCCTCACCTTGCCTACACGGCGTGACTCCCAAGCAGAAATTGAGCCAGCTCACTCATGCCTCACACGCCTGCCGCTTGTGTCACTTGGGCTTACTCGTGCCATACCGATGCTCTAATGTTGACACAGGGCAATATAGCTAACTCCATTCGAAATTGGAACCCAGTGCAGTTTTCATACTCTCTTGTAGGATTCAAAACTTTGAGTTGCTTTAAATCTTTTTATTAGAAGTACTTCCAAGATTTTGAATGAAAACTATGCTGAAATAATCCTATTGTTTAAAGATACCTGGATTTTAATTTTGTCATCATGTTGTATTTTTATTTTTAGTTGTTATATTCATACGAGGTCGATTCAAATTCACCTAAAATGAGATGACCCGATAGCGGAGCTCGTAAATTCACCAGACTTGTTAACAGGAAAGAACAAATACGCACTTGTTCTATCTGAGTTTTATTATTTTCAATGTAAATGTACAAAGAATAAAGGTAGCAAAAGCTGAGAAGGGAGATGAGGACTTAGAAGTTGAGGATTATAGGAGAGATAAAATTCACTCGACAAGACAATAGTGGTTCTGGTTAAAAGAAAATGAATTGAAGTTAATGACAGCTATTTAGCAAGTGTTTACCATTTGCTTTTTCACCAGATATTTCATGTTACTTTTAATACTAGCAAACGTGTTTCCAGGCGGGTGTGCATCACCTTTTTAACAACTTGATACACACCCGCCCAAAAATGGATGCACACCTGCCCACGTGTCACTCTATCCTTCCTTACTACCCTTTTTACCGTAACTTTCTTTCTATAATAACCAACCTCTGTTAATGTTCCGACTCCTATGAGATGACAACTGTTGTAAAAATGAAGGTATTAATTTTTTTTGATATTGTTGTAGAAATGAAGGTATTAATTTTTTTGGTACATCATTGTTGATGCAGACATTCTCTTCACTTTTACTTCTGCGGCTTGCATTTCAAAGTCTTGGTGTCGTCTATGGAGATTTGGGTACTTCTCCTTTGTATGTATTTTACAATACTTTTCCTACAGGGGTGGTTGAAGATACTGAAGACGTTGTCGGTGCACTTTCCTTAATCATTTACTCTCTTACTCTAATACCACTCATCAAATATGTTTTCATTGTTTGTCGCGCAAATGACAATGGTCAAGGTACATATTTTTCTCCATATGTTACTTAGTACGTACTAATATTACATTGTAATTGCCTTCACTGATTGTGATTGCTTTTTAGGTGGAACTTTTGCTCTTTACTCACTTCTGTGTCGACACGCAAAAGTTAATACAATTCCTAATCAACATCGAACTGATGAGGAATTGACAACTTATAGTCGCAGCACAATCCATGAGAAGTCGTTTGCTGCAAAAACCAGGAAATGGTTGGAAGGACACGCGTTTAAAAAGAATTCACTTCTTCTACTTGTCCTAGTCGGTGCTTGCATGGCTGTTGGAGATGGAATTCTAACTCCAGCTATTTCAGGTAAAACTCGCCTAAATATTTGTTTAAAATCTTTCATTTCCTCTGGATGGCTGCTGTCTTTTTGACCTCTCATTCCTTTAAACAATCAGATAGGCAGAAGTAGAATATGTTTCTCCTATACCCCCTTGTTAATATTCGTATATGTATGTAAAAAAAAAGGGTATTTGGATAGGGACCCTCTGACCCTATGTACCGTAGTACACACCTAACCCCCAGCCGAGCTACAGTGTCCAAGGTGATTCTCAACCACTTCAATCCTATTCTGCTAAGGAATGCCTT
>JAOEHQ010039579.1:0-12436 GCA_025447715.1 Asclepias incarnata | reverse complement strand
TCCTTTTTAAATGGAAAGTATACCATTTGTTTGTAAATATTAGGGCCATAAATATTATCAATTTAATTATTAAAAAAATTAAAATTATATTTCTATTTCAAATTCAAATTCAAAATAAAAGATAATACTATAATTAACTCAGCTTAATAAATAAAACCCCATGATAAATATTTAATCAAATAATGTTTTCTTCTTTTTGATTTTATGAATTGAATTTCGTTTGATTCGAGCTATGAAGATACTTTATCAAAACAAGAGCATATATATGTCTATATATATCTTTACAGTAGGTTGCCCGTTTTGACCCGGATCCATTTTGACCCGGACCCGTTTTGAACCGGAACCAATTGACACTATTTTTAAAATGGCCCGAATTGACCCGGACTCATATTGACCCGGACCCGTCACCCGACCCGACCGACCCGTACATTTTGCCACCTCTATAGAAAACACATGTTCTATAATGTATTTTAATATCGGTGGCTAGTACAAGTAACGACTAGAATCATTAAGCATACCTCAAGCATGAGCTGGCAGAAACCATTTGCATCCAATATCCTTATGTCAGTGTCTTTATGTTCATGAAAAAGGCTTAGTAATGTGTCGATTAAACCTTCAACAAGAATTCGGAGTATCTTGTCAAGCAAGGGTTTACATCCAGCAGAGACCTGCAATGAAGGTCCGCACCCATCCTCAAACATTGATTTACAAAGACACTAGAACTTTATCAAATATGCCTTACAAGAAATTTGGGCATATGCAGATGGAAAACCCATAAGACATGCAACAAAATGTTACATAAGGCAAAATGACCGAGTTCTATAATATTAAAAGGTAGACTTTTGTACAAATCAGGACAGCGTGGGTTGAGTTAGGTAATCCAAAACACTTTTTGCCATGTAAAAAAAAATCTTTGTAAACAATTAGTGTCAGATTAATACTTTGTATAGTAATCTAACTTTTTTTGGCATATATGATCTAGAAGGTTTTATGTATTAAAGAACACCTCGGGGCTCGTGTGATTTTTGACCCCTATTCCCTTTAAGCTATTTTCTTTATTTTATGCTTTAAAAATAAAGTAATAAGATAAATCTGGCTTGACCCAGTAATAAGCAAATGTGTTGAAATTGGCTCTATATAACATGAATATAAATAAATCCTAGTGATTATACCTCTGCATGCACAGCTATAAGAGTGTGCAGCAACTCCACAGAAGCATCCCGAATACCCTGCAAAGGATGGAAATATTGATTTAAAACAAAACAAAACATAAAATGAATATAACCATAAACAAGGACTAAATATGATTCCCAAATTCCTCACTTTCACTGCAGGTGCTCCCCCCCACTGTACTCCAGCATCCAACAAATAGTTCACAGCAGCTGTTCTAACATGATTCGCCTGCAATCGTAAGCAAAATGAAGGAAAAAGCGCCTTTAGCATTTTGGAAACTGTAAGCTGATTTAAAAAGTCAATCAACCTTTAAGCACGTCGGCATAGTGTCAGCATAACTTAAGAGAGCGAATGAGTGAACAAAGTGGTTATGTTCCAATAAATATAAGTTAACCATATTTAAATAACACACAGCTCTTAAACATTTTGATACCCTTATATTTAATAGATATAACCACACTTAGACTAAAAACTTGAAAGCAACAATAATACAGATCTAGTTGTATACCTTTGCAATGGTATACTGTGCAAGGACTTTCTCTTCAAGACCGGAGAATGACCTAACCAAGTCTTCCACATCATTGTCCTCCTCATCTTTCGCCCTGCAAGGATCCAATATAAAACTTGCGTTAATGAAACTAACCCATATAACAGTGATTTGATTCTTAAAATCCAAAAGCCACAAAAATGTGTTGCTTCATATACATAGTCCATCCAACCAACCAACTGAAATGGCAAAACTGGGACGTCCCATTTTATTTGCAATATTCCCCTTATTGGAAATTACTAATAAAGCTATCCAAACTTTAGCTACCTGGGCTGCATCCAGATGTGTTTGTATTTAGCGTGCATCTCATGCGATAGATCATCTTTGCAGAACCCAAGGTTACTCAATACCATCAGCAGTTGTTGGTATGGATTAGTAATACTTCCCGGGAGAGGGTCAGATAAATTTTCTACTAGATCACCAGGATATCCATTTTGGAAGGGCATATTCTCGTTGTTTGATATATTCTGACCAAGCTCGCTTCCAATATGTTCCAAGTGACCTAATCGTGTGCATTATAAAACAGATCGTAAGTTGACTGAATACAGGCATATGGAAAAGGCTGTAAGTGTCTACTTACCAGCAAAATCAAGCAGACAGTTCAAAAATGAAACCCTAACAGATTCTTGAGTTTCTTGGAAGAGTACAAAGGCATCTTCTGACTTAGTTGATTCACTCCCTAAAGACTGCATCATCCTGGAAAAAGGAAGTTGCAACGTAATCATTATCCATGACAAACCAAGCACCCAATTAAGCATGATAACGAAGACAAAAATGAAAAACAATAAAATAAAAATAAAACCTTAAACTGTTCGGGGAAACAATGTGCAATTTTTAAGCAAGATGTTAAGAGCTTACATATTTATCTGATCCATTGCCATGGTCATAACTGAACGGAATGCTAAAGGCAGGTGAGAAATGGTGTATGAAGATTTGTTTCTCTCTAAAACAGAGACTGGGACCCATGATTCATTTCTTGATATCTCTTCAGTTGAAGCCCTCATCCACGAACTAAGCCTTTGTATGTATGTTTTTGTGATATCGTACTGAAGTGTTCGCATAGCTGCGACTGTTATCAGAAACCGAGGCTAATGAGCCAAACAACACAAAAGGCTAGCTGCATCTATGGGGGTTTGTGTTGAACGGGTTGACCCGCAAACACTATTTGCCCAACATTGTTTTATAAATAGATAATGGGTTAACTACGTTTACAAACAAAATAAATCTTGCTTTTTTAGGTACTACAAAGTAGACTTTGGGCAGCTTTTAAACCATTTGACCCCTATGACTTGTTCCTCTTTAAGCTATAATTTTTATTTGACCCGTTTGAGATTATTTACAACCCAAATCGACCCCCTCATAATTAAATCGGCAGAATATAGCCACCTCTAGTAAGGAATAACCAAAAGGTAGGATACCTGCGACTGAAGGTGCTGCTTCTTTTGCTTCAAAAGCTTCACATGCTTTAGAAATATCTGTTATAGCATCACTCATGTATGGGCGAAGAATATTTGACTCTTCAAGATCAAGAAACGTGTTATGGACCTGAGCATTAAATGTGATACTTAATCTTATATTCATCAGCAAAATTATAATGGGTGAAGACTCAGAAGAATATATCTTTTGCTAAATAGTGTAGCTGAACGATTCATAACAAATAGGAACAATACAAATTGGTGGTCACAGCATCTTCTTGAATTATTTATTTATTTAATCCCCAGAGATCTGTAGGTAGGACTAGTTACTATCATTCTTCACATAATCCACAATACATTAGCATTTGTTCATTAACTGCAATCCAATTGGATATCACTTGACATCATAATTCATATCAATACTCACCCTCAAACCATACAAAACTACCGGTAATTCGCTTGAACATGTAGAGCAACCTCAAAATCATAGCCAAGCACATATAAGATGAGAAAGATTTCTAAAATTAAAAAGATCTCACAAAAGAATACAAACCTTGGATTCATAAGCAGATAAAGTATTCTGTATCATTCCAGACACTTCATCAAGGGAGTGACTTGAATATTTTTCGTCTCCCACCTGTACAGAAGTTGTGGAAAAAAAATGGATAGATGAATCAGCTACCAGAAAATCAACAATCTGCTCCACAAGCAAAAAGATAATTTACCTTTGCAAACTTGCCACTTGAAACAGAGAGAGCAACCTTCCAGAAGACTGGTATATGATGGATAATTACAGCAGTTAATCTTCGTATGTACCTTCCGCGAAGAGCATCAAGTTCTTCAGAGCCCGTATCTCTCGATTGTGAATCTACCATCGATAAACCATTCATAAAAGGGAGAGACGCATCAACAGTACCCTGATAGTAGATGATGAAAGATATATTAGGATCATACGGTATTGAGCAGATAGATACTACATCCACGTGATAAAAGGAAGAATTGCTGCTCACAGATTCATTCAAGTCATGTTGGATTTTCCTCCACTTTTCATCCGACAGTACTTTCTCATGTAGCTCATTTTGCAAGTTCTCTATCCTTGTTTCATGATCAAATGTGCACTTTTCAAGCAAACCTCGGATCCTATGATTCTGATTTAGAGCAAAATAAAAGCAAATAAAGCAATTACGTGAGTGTGAGTTTGCGTAAGTATCGATGTGTATATACAACGTATGATTACATAGATTGCATATGAGATTCAATAATCAATATATAGCCTACGTAGTTTATTGTAGGCAACATTCCAAAGTACTAATGTACTATTGAGGAAGGCTCAAACAAGAGATCTGGATTAGTTTCTCACCTGTATATTTAGATAATGACGTACAGGATCTGACTCAGGTTCCAACTCTAATAAAAGCCTCACGACATTTTCAAGCTACAGTAAACATTATTAAGATTAAAAAAAATAAAAGCCGACTTTACAAGAACCTGAAAATCAAAATTATTTATTTCAATAGTTTGACCCGGAACATGTTGAGTTGTATTGAGCTTACATTTGTTAAGTCAATTTGTGGATCTTCCATAGACCGGTAGAGCATGCCTTTAAACTCTTGCATCACTTTTTCAACCTCCTCAAGTACACGTTTCAATATCCCAACCTGTAAATTGGACAAAATAAATATTAAAACAATGAAGTATGTATCCTTGAAAAGGAACTGCAGTGAATTACATACAAACCCGGAACCTCTTCTGAGTGCATAATTTAATGATGCCTCGTATTAAAACGGAAAAAAACTTACTGTAAAACCAAAATGTAGAAGTACCAGATTTGATTTTTGTAGCATGACGCTCACATTAATTTATCCTAAATTTCCACAATTTATTAACAATGGATATCAATTTATCACAACCCAGATAGGCAGGTTATATCATATTACTAAATAACGTAATTTCTACTAACAATTAAGAAATGATTTGGGAAAAAAGAACTACCTTAGTGTAACTCACCACAACTAGAAGCATAAATATGAATGACAAACCATTGGGCAAAATCTTAAATACACATACACCGATATATTTTTCAAATCTTTTACATACAGTATGATAATGATGAAAATACTATTTAAAAAGATATTAAGTTCAGACACGGTACATGAGAAGGGAGGACAATCGACTTTGCTTTCCTGTACTCTCTGACCGCCAGGTCATACTCTCCCTTACTAATGTTGCCACGAATTGCACTCGGTAAATTGAATAAGGTACGAAACCTCTGAAGCATTCCTTGAACTGACCTAATCTTCTCTGCCTGAGCCTAAAGTTTTCAAAGAACGAAGAACCAATGTATCAAATTAACAGCTGAAAACTTATAATGTTACTCAACCGATCCAAAGCGTTAAGCAGTTCCAACCTGTCGTTCAAGTAGGGGTGCAAAAGCACGATTAGCCACTGAAGTAACTCCTTGGATGGAGCTATATAAATGAGAGGTTCCACAACCTTCAGGGTCGTCTTCTATTCTTCTCAATTTCGACTCAATATCTGTGCAATATATAACGCTCATCACTACATATAGTAAGTCCTATAAAAATTAATGACCATTAAAAGCATCTGCTGAAAAAATGAACACAATTTGCACTGGAGACTTGAGACACGCCATAAGTGATCATAAAATACCATCAATCGTTGTTTTACAAGAAACAAAGCAGTCAAAATTTTCTTTGACCAATTGTTTTCTCTGCTGAGTTCGTCCTTTAAGATCAGTTTTCAAAGCCATAGCACCAGCTTCCAAGTCTGCTGCAGATGTATCTTGGTGCACCCGACATAGGAATAACTTTGGATCAAAACTCTCAGAGTAATACATCAACTTATCTGTGCATTCAGGTTATTTTGTCAGCATAAGACTATAAGAGATACCAACAACACTTCTGAACATTTGCTGAAAGAAATTGTAAACATTTCTAAAGCGATAGTACCTATGGAGGAGACAAAATCATTCATTAGCAGTTTAAGCCATGATTCTCAACAATTCCAACATATATTAACATACACATAACAAAAACATGCTAAAGGGACATAAATTGTGCCACACTTAAAAAGAGATGATGACTGATGACTCTAAAGGTCACCTAACCCATAGACGACTGAGCAATTAATATATTAATTGTGTTTCCGATGCATGATCTTACAGTAGTTTGGTGTTAAAAAACCAAAAAAAAAAGGAAAAATTCTTCATTTTGATGACTAATATAATTTAAAAAAACAAAAACACTTCTAAGTTTAGGATGACAGAAACTAAATTTTAAATAGCCTTAAAGGGTTCTACTCCACATTGTTAGGATTAGGGGTCTATTTAAGTTAATAGTGTTTTAGGCTTAACTGTAACCTTGGCCCATGATCCATAAGTCAAGCTATAAGTTTAGTGTTTCATCTATCCATGTAACGTACTTTCTTTCTGAAATTTACATTCTTAAATTACATGGTATTAGAGTATTTGATACAATCACCAACAGGCAAACCCCTAGACCATCTCCTTGCTTCTGATTGATTGGTGGGCCAGCTGACAGGTCAACAATGTTGGATTTGGCATGGCAAAATCTATTGATTAGTGTTGTCTTCCTCTAGTGTAGGGACACATAAAACTTTCTTGATGGATTGAATCTCCTATGATGGCTTCCCATGATTACGGCGATGGAAATCCTTCACAAACCTAACCTCTATCCATCAACAATCCTATGTGTTTATACACTGGACGGAAAAGAAGAAGAATGTGGATCAACAGATTCTGCCATCATATACATATGCCTGTGTGCTAACCAGACAGCCACCTAGTGCACCGAGATGGTCTAGCATCTTTGATATATTTCCCGATAATTATTTCGATTCTACAATGAGACTCGCATACAAATACCCAACAATTTATCTATGTCCAAGAATTGAAATCTTGAAGTTCTTTTTCCTAGTGAACTCTTGAAATATCTCAGAGTGTGAACCTGATAAAAAGACTTTCTACTTTAATCATTTTTTCAGAATTCGGGATGTTCTCATAGTAGGTGATCTACTATTGGATATCATATTCTCTTCGTGAATTTTCACACATGGAAAAGAAGAAACATCATGTTTTCTTTCACTGGAAGAATATCAAACCAATTGGCATCGATTGGAGTAGCACAGAACATATAACTATTACAGAAGTTGTATAGCCTTGTCGTGGGATCACTAGTCTCAATGTACTAATTCATATGTAGTCCCTATTCTGGCTTTCACAGGGACATAGAAACTGAACAGCACAGGCTAGGCACAAAAGTGGTTTGAGGGAGTGCATATAGTTGTATGTATGACCAGTGTCAATAATCTCAATGATATATTTGATAAAAAGCATGAAGTTTAGATCCATCACAATATTATATTACGCCCACATCATATATAATTACTCCAATCTGGTTAAATCGTATGCCTCATGTTTCCATCACAATAAATCGAAGAATCACATTATTTGATGCAAGATAGTAGATACATAAGAGCCTGAATAACCAGACAACTAACTGAAGTATCATGAGATCATGCAGCATGTTCCACAGCATACATATACTTGTAACTATATTTAATGCTATTCAAGAAGTAATGAATGTTGGATGAAACAATGAAACATCATAATCTACTAATAAGTACCTCGAACATCAGAATCTATTTTCTCAGATTTAGATGGAGAAGTTGCTGCATATTCATTGACCAATCTCAATGTTCTATTATCAATAACCCTGCCATCAGAAATAACCAACATTAGCATGAATTGCTACAAGTGACTGGAATTGCATAAACTAAAATTCCATCTGACAACAGAAATCATATGGAGATCACCTTTGTTAATATTTCATTTGTGATACCAGAGGTCAAGAACCATCATGAAAGTCAGAGAACAGAAACTCAGAAAGAAACAAAAATAAAGAAGAAATATACCCAAGTCCTAGAGGATCTACGCATTCCATGGCACGTGAGAAAGACTGTAAATTATTGAGCCCCTTTACAGACACTGAAGGTTTCTTCTCGAACTTTTGAGTAGCGGGAATTGTTCTTGCCTCCCTCATCTCACGGACCCTTCTACCAAGCTGCCACAACATCCAAATTCTAGATAATTCAGTTATTTTCCAAAATCAAATAAAAACCAACAGTGGAAGTTGAAACAATAGCATCTATCATGAGTTATCTTATGGAAAGTCACATCTCGAGCTACAGAGGTAGAAAATTCCCAAAATATAGAGCACAATTTAGAGAGGCTTAGATAGGCAGATCATTCCAGAAATCCAAACTTAACTTTAATACATAGCTATTGGCCAAATTTACATTTAAATGAAGCAATAGTATTGAGCGTCAGAGGTAGATTCACAAATTCCACATGAACTACAGAGAGATATTATCATCCAAAATCTCTTCTGTGCGCAATCAGAAGCTTTCATTTCAATCATACACTTCAACAACAACAAAAAAAGTGATTGAGTTTCATCCGCATTCCTTGGTCTTATATCATGTCACTACTTTAATTTGTTAGCACTAGTAAGCCTTATGCATATATCGTGATAGGATATATGCACTGGAATCATAAAGTCCTTTAACTAAGACTAATCAATTCGACGGTGCACCATTGTGCTAGGAATCCCGGAACTTCCATGTAGTTATAAAGATAAATTGTTGCATATATACATAATTTAAGTTCTTACAATAGCAAGATACTTTACATGTTTTATTGATAAGAAAATTATCAATAATAATAATGTACTTGCATTATGATACCATTCATAGCCCAATAAGTTTTTCTTTTTCCTTTTTTTTTCTTTGCTACTATTCATAAAATAAGAGAAGGGAAAATCTATTTTAGGGTAACATATATACGCATTCCTTCAATTTGGGTACTTTCTTTTTAATTCCAAAACTAAGGTAAACTGACCATTTTATACGGTTAACTTTCTTGTGACATGGGTCACAACATCATAATCTGATCCTCAATTTGGGTAACATATTGGGTGTGCTTCGCAGGGGAGTTATAGTAGCTTTTTGCAGCTTAAAGTTTCTCGGTTTTTCATAAAGATAAAAACTCCTGTTTAAAAAAAAAAAGCTCTGTAGCTGTTAGAGAAAAGCCTCGGCCCCTAAAAGCTCTTAAATCCCTGAAATAAAAGCCAATGACTAATGTTTAAAAAAAAAATCCATAGCTTTAGTCACGCGTCCAGTTACAGCTACTTTTTCCAAACATACACATTATGCATGTTTCCTTAACTAAGATAAATAGTACTACATGCATATCCTAAGTTTTGGAAAACTTCTTTTATTTTTATTTCTAATTCTAGTGAGCTTCCAATGTCACATGCCACGTCATTATAACCGTATCCTATTCAGCACTTGGATGTCAAAGTCTACCTTAATTGATGAAATTAAGGTCGTACATTACCAAAACTGAAGGAAGGCACGGAATATATTACCTCAAGAGGTAATTTTCCCAAAAAGAACGAAAGTATATTGAGAACATAACTTGACTAACCAAATGGCAAATATATTATTTTAAACTAACCAACGTTTATAAATATATCTATCTAACCCACAAAATCGTGACATTTATGTAACAAATTTCGTGTGTTTTATGATTCTAAACTTCCTCTATTTTTTTTTTCTCAAAATTCTAACACAAAATGGTGAAGTGGCCAAAATTGCAGCCTTATCACAAAAGCACAGTGCCATAATCGTAGGCCGTAGCTGACATCACTAAAATCTTAATTGCGACCATGTCACCAATGTCGCATTGGGAATTTAGTTCTCGAAAAAGGAAGTCCAAAATCACAACCTTCACCAAAGTAACATGACGAGGGGTGCCATTATGCTGGTCATATAGGGTGATTTTGTAAAAAAATGGTTACTTTGTGATATTATGTATTAAACTAGGAAACTGATACTGTTTACCTAATTTTAATTGTATAGTCGTTTCCTATCCTAAATTTCTAATAATATGTTTGGTTTTTGTTTAGAAAATGGATGAGGTTTTCCCCGTTCAGATTCACTAGGGAATGTGGATCATCGACTCAATTGAACGCAGCCTAATTGGTGTATCCCAATGACCATTTCCGAATACTTTACATAGCCACCCCCAAGATGTTTGGTTTTTGGTTAATCAAAGTAATTTTTCTCAAGGATATCTATATCCGAGTACTTTTTTATAACTTATATTTCACCAAATGGCAAATAACAACTTCTATATACCCGTGTACTAGATAATCCAAAGTCGGCGGTCCGCTAGCCACCTGCATCCCTTCCATATATCCCGACTGAAGTTTACAAATTTGAGAAACCACTGACCACGGGTACGATTCTAGTTGCTATATATACAATGGGTAATAAAATACATATCCATATCCATTTTTAGTAAGTAGCATCTTATTCTACCGGATTATAATAACTACTAAAATAAAATCCCATATATTTCTATACACACCACACTAACCTGTAGGCCTAAAAAAAATCCTAAGCAAGATTAATGGAAAACATCCGGATTAAGAAAATGCATATAACTTAACCCCCGATTTTGTTATGTGTCAGCACTAGATTTTTTCACACATAGATAATTAGTCATATGCATCATTTTTCTATATAAAAACAATAACAATAACTAATAAAAATTAATAATAATTAATAATAATAATAATAATAATGATACCTCAGCTTCATCAACTCTTTTCCAAGCATCAGGTTCATCCCCAACCCAAACTTTGTCATCACCACCATCCTTGTTTTTAGGCCGATTCTTTAACCCGGGCCGATCGCTAACCGGGTAATCCTCATCGTCATCACCGGAGCTTATACTCAACATCTCCACCTCAGAATCCTCATCATCCTCCGTGGCATTCCTTCTATGATGCTGCTGCCCTTTTATCATATTATTATTATTATTATTAGTATTAACAGAATTTTTATTATTATTATTAATGATATTAGGGTTTTTAGATGTCCGACTTGAGGGAGGTTGAACGAAATTGACTACTGGCTTCGTGGATCGAGTTTGAGAAGTTTTAGTGTAGTTTAAATCTCGTTGTGATTGTTCTTTTAATGCCATTTGTAACAGCTCATCATCATCACTGTCGCTCATTTTTTATTTTTATTTTTATTTTTTTTGTTGGATTGAATTGAAGTTGAAAAAGGAAAGATTTTGAGATCTTGGTTTTTCTTCTTTTTGATTTGATTTTAGATTGAGAATGAGATAGATGGAATTGTTGACAGATGATGGACTTGTTATTTCAAGTCAAAGTTAAGTTGTACGTATACTTTTCAAAAGTTGTATAGTATTCTCGATGATTTGGTAAACTTCAATTTATTTTAACGAAGGTAAATATAAAAAGACTTCGGTTTTGTGAAAAATAAGGATCGAACCTCAAGTCTTGCGTGTTCTATTTTTTAAATAGTGAATAAGGAAAGTATTAAGACATGTAACCTTTCATAAAATAAAAATATTTAGGACATCAATAGATGAAATTGGGCAGCTATTACTACAACAAAACAACCATAAACTCTTTAATCCTCGGAGATTGAACCGTCGGATCATCTTCATTTTTGGACAGCAGCTTCACAGCATCTAGGCCAACATTTTTGACGGTTGAATTTGTCTCAAGTTGTCCGAAAGTCGAGATACAAAGGTTGGAACAGAGGGCGGAATTTTGGGTGATTTTATTCCCCTTTTGTCTTTAGTTTGATTCCATACATTTTGATATTCTATTCCAACTGTATGATGATTGTTGTATGCCTCTAGTAGATCTAGAGAAGACTTGATTGTATTGCTCTATTGTTAGTGGTGGTTGATTTTAAACGGCCTAAGGATTTCGTGGTTTTTACTCTCACTTTGAGAGATTTTCCACGCTAAAAGCTATTGTGTTTGTGTTTGTTCTTGTTTGTTGATTCTGTTTTTGTTTGGGGCTAATTTGATTACATTTGATATACCCTATTTGTTAGCTTCCTCATAGGTTCATACGGGTTGAGAAAGTATTGTCAAACGAAGGTTAATTCCGCATTTGTGTTTACCGTTGGGGTGTTATTTCTCACTTTACCCATATCCTAAGGTAGAGAGGCTACTTCCAGAAGGACTTTCGGCCATTTGGTAGGGAGTAAGTGTTTGGGGTGAAATTCTCGAGTAAGGATCTTAATTAAATTGAACCCTGTTACTAATGATTGTATTTCAGGATCTTCAGCCACAAGACATTCAGAGCAGTTATCTCGGAAGATATTATTTTACGCATATATTAATATCTTCAGTTACTTTTTCTAAGATATTCAT
>JAOEHQ010039568.1:0-12437 GCA_025447715.1 Asclepias incarnata | reverse complement strand
AACATAAACATCCGAATAGTTGATTACACAACATAAACATTTGGGGATAGTTCATTGCATCACCAGACACTAAACCCTTATCTATAACTTAGTATAAGGGTGAGAGTTGTCTATATTCCATACCATCATGTTAAAATTTGGCATGGTGGTATTCATTGATATTGTGTCACGTATCTGAAATTATTTCATACCAATTCATGCCAAAACAAAGAATGTTCATGCCAATCTATATCAAAGTGTGGATGAATGTTGATTGTGTCACATACTCACATGTCACCATGTGATTGTTGATCTAATTAAATCCTTCAGAAAAGAGGTGAACCCTTATTAAATGCCATGCAAATTTTCCATACCGATCTATGTTTACATTAGCATCACCATACAGAAATTAAAGCCCCACTTCGCTTACCAATCGATACCAAATGGAAGGGAGTGGTGATGTCGCGTGCTGATTTTTGGTACCGATCTCCCATACCGTCCACACCTTTCACCCTAAGGGCCAGAGAGTGTAACAATTGGTAAGGAACCGGTCAATAAAAATTGGACACGTGGCTTACCAAAACGTTACCTAAACCATAACAAAAACAAGAGTGTCCTAACCAATTCGTTACCAAAACCCTTTTTTTGTTAAATTAAAAATTGGGATCAGATTTTAGGGGTTAGGAAACCCGAAGTCGGAACTGTCATGACTGCCAACCCGAAGGTCTACCCCGCCAAGATACAGCTCGGATCATCCGATCCCCCTTTTCGAGTCGTTTATCATCATCGCTCTTTTTATATCGGAAACCATAACAAAATAACTTAAAATCACAGGAAACTAATCAAAATCCTGCAACATATTGCTTTAAAATGGAAATTCGGCAACGCTACAATGGATCAAAGTCCGGCAACGTTACCGCTATACTACCATGATAATCACATATAACAATTAACAGCAATATTATAAGTAAATAAGCAAGAAAATAAATAAACAGTAAAGTAACATATAACAACAGGCCGGAAAACTCCAAAAAGGGGTCGTCGGCGAACTACATGCAATCTGTTTCACCACCAGAAACAGGCCGAAAAACCCCAAAAGGGGTCATCGGAGAAGTCACCACATGCAATCCAGAAACATTAAGTAACACATAGAAACTCACCGAAAACCCCCAAAAGGGGTCGCCGGCGAAGTATAGAAACCACATGCAATCGTATTCACCACCACCATGCAATCGGTGTAACAAGACTCACCAGAAAACCCCCAACCAGTAGAAAGTATTTACTTCCGTCGCTTTGTATGGGCATTATGCTAGTAACATTTAATTCACTATTAAATAGTTAAAACAAATTCAAATTACTATCCGTTAGAAAGTCAACATATTAATATATCATTATAAGTTTATAACTATTTCTTTTACATAATTACCAGGGACTGCAAAACCAAACTAGTGTTCAGTAAGCCCGACATTGTCACCCCCGACTCCTTAGCCGCATATCATCGATGAACAACTTGAAACACATTATGCATCATGCACACACACTTCTGTCTAAACTAGAATTGTGGTGGTTTGTATGCCCTATTTTAGGAAACCCAGGTTGAAGATTTAACAATTTACAATTTTACACCAGTATACAAGCATATCCACTTTTTTCGTCCTCCCAAGATTTTCTTGTAACTTCTAATATATATATCCTCAAACTTAACACTTTCATCAAACCCTTATCAATCTCTCTCTCATCACATATATGGAATATATTTCTAAACATCAATCAATTCACTTTGTAGTACTAGCTACTACTTCACATCACTTTCTCTCTTTTCTTCTTCATCCTTAAAGAAATCTACACTTTCTTGTGTATGTTGTTCTTCTTCTGATCATTTATTTCTTTTTATGTGTTAGTTTTCTGATCAAGAAAGAAACCCTAAAAGAGAAAGAAAAAGAGAATCATATATTAGATCTTCAGTTAAGAACCCAAATCAGGAAACCTGGCCTTAGATCATACCTAAGTCAAGAATTATAAACCATATTTTGTTTGTGAAAAACAATGGATCTTTATCCAGAAATGGAAAGTTGTAACAACTCAGAAAATAGTCATACAATCAGCAGTTTGGTCACTGGACCAGCAATCTCCTCCTCTACTTCACCATCAATCACTTCCACCCCTAGCCGCTACGAAAACCAAAAGCGTAGAGACTGGAACACCTTCAGTCAGTACCTAAAAAACCACCGTCCGCCGCTCTCACTCTCCCGGTGTAGCGGCGCACATGTCCTTGAATTCCTACGCTACCTTGACCAATTTGGAAAGACTAAAGTCCATACAACGATATGCCCATTTTACGGGCATCCAAATCCACCTGCCCCATGCCCTTGTCCACTTCGACAGGCTTGGGGAAGTTTGGATGCCTTGATAGGCCGCCTTAGGGCAGCCTATGAAGAAAACGGATGGCCTCCTGAGACTAACCCTTTTGGGGCTCGAGCCGTGAGACTTTACCTTCGAGAGGTTCGTGATTTACAATCAAAAGCAAGAGGAATCAGCTATGAGAAAAAGAAACGAAAGAGAGGTCCAACACAAGAACTTCAACACTTCAACTCAAGCTTTTCGGCATTTCAAGCTCTCCCATTTCCAGCAAGTGATCATATCTAAAGTTTTGAAAGGAAGTAATGTATAAGTATCATTTTGGATCTTGGTATTGGTATCAATCTAGTTATATATGATTTTATGTTCTCTGATGTGGGGTTATCAAGATTACTTGCCTGTTGTTGCTCTAGGGCTGCTTCTTTTTTTTTTTATGTATGTCTTTTGGGTGTAATCTAGAGTTGAATTGTAGTAATGCAACTATGAATTAAGCTTAATATGAATGTGAACTTTTGTTTATATTAGTGATTTTATTAACCTGAATTAATTTACATGTCACTAGTTGCAGGAGCACTACTACTACTACTACTACAAGTAGTAATTATTGACTTTGAGTGCTTGCAGCAGTTTAGTAGTAGTAGCTGTACCTTTTTATGAATCAAAAGACATGAAATACTTGTATTTGTTCATGGTTAGGCTGATCAAGTATATCTAACTGCTGGATCTTGTGTTTCTTTTCGTTCTTTTGACCAGGTAATTAATTTTCAAGTTTGACTGCAGTCAAATAAGTCTAGTAAGATTTTGAGCAGAATTTTATAAACTCCATACAGGGTTTTTGTTAGAGTAGAGACTATAGTTAGCCATGATATTTATAGAAAGTAAAATTAGTTAAAGACTGATATTTTTATAGTAATCATTACTTTTTTATTTTATAATGCACAAAATGCTTATAAATAATGTAACCTAGTGTTTATTAGTTGTTTATAGTTTATAATACATAGTAACCTTAACCATAATGTTAAGGTCTATGATTAGCAAAATCCATCCATATATATACCTTTCTCTAATTGTGTCGAATATTTAGTAACTTGATCAATGAAGTTATCCCTTTTGGTAAAGGTTGGTGATCTGTGCACCACCTATTTTTAGCCGTACACCACCAAATGTGCTTTAGGGTTGTACTGTACAATACCGTGAAGCATGTTTGGTGGTGTACGATTAAAACTAGGTAGTGTACAGATCACTACCTTTTGTAAATGATGCTGCTTAATTATAGTAGTTATCCCCAACTAATATTTCAATGGCGCAAATATTCGCTATACAAAAAGCGAGTATTCTCAGTTTAAAGGATTCCAGTAAGAAACATTACATTTGGTAATTTTCTAAATCGTTATGGGGTGGAATATGAGTCATTATTTAGTGTTGTCGTTTCAACATGAATAAAAAAAGAGACACTGATCAAAGAAATTGGCAGACAATATATAATTCTTTGTTATTGAGGTAGACCTAAAGTTGAATTGATCCATCAATTATGTAGTAAATATTGCTTTTCTATTTTAGTAAATCTTCTTTCTTATTACCAGCTAGCTTTCTTCTTTTAATTATAAGTAGGGTGTTTATCGGTCCGGTCTTCGGGTTCTTTAGCCTAATCTGTTCGGGGTTTTCGGTTTTTATTTTTTATTTTGCAAAGCCATAACCGAAACCGAATATAAAAAACACAAATGCATCATTTTTGTCGAAGCTTCAGTTCGATCAAACAAGTTCATAATTCCAAAATTTTTACTAAAGTGGTAAGTTTAAACCAGACTTCAAGCACAAAATTGATAAATAAGTACCATAGTTGTTAGGACCATGATTTGCTGACGATGACTTGGTCGCTGAAGTGTGTCATCAGCGAGTCATCAGTGAGTCATTTCAACAATGAAATATTGATCTTATCTTATCTTATCTTTTGTAAGTCAAAAATAGACGGGATAGTGAAAGAGAAGACTTAAACACAAAGGGTCACATGACTGACATACAACAGGTCATTTGACCTACTTTATCCATTTCCGGATAAGACCAAATCATGTAAGTCTTTACACAGTTTTCTCTTTCATCCAAAATGACAAAAGAACAAGAAGACAATTCAGAAGCATTAATTGTCAAAGTAGTTCATCAATGGAATGTTGACAACCTCTTTCACATCAACATCCATGTCTCGAAGATTGTTGCATCTCTCCACTATAAAAGGCAACACTTGATAAAGACATTGTTCTTGTTGGTCCTAGTTTTACTAAGTGTAATTTCTGGCTTTACAGTTTATATAAGTTGTAATTTTGTAAACCCATTTGAATCTTAGTAGGTCTAGACTTCGTCTCTAGTTAGTCTAGTAATAAATATATTCATTGTAATCAAGTTAGTTCTATCTAACTATACGTTGTATTACTCTTCGTTATAATAGAGTACAACATATGACTTAAATATATTTAGATCTTGTTTTTCTATTTACTTTATTGTCTTGTTTATAAGCTTTCTTAATACTTGTTTAATCAACCAAGTTGTGCAAATTTGAGAACCAACAATAGTCCATAAAAAAAAAAATAACTACTCTTATAAAGTACCAAAACAAATAAACTCTTGTTTGTTGAAACAAACCATCATTTCAATCAGTGTAAGGCTTCAATGGAGACTAGAAATCGTTTGAGTCAGTGGATGCGGTTATCCATTCCTAATGATACCCCTGGAAACACTATTAAATGGTGCGAAAACCTGGGCCTTTCCGGTAGGAGTCGTCAAAGAATTAAGGCAATCTTGTACATTTTTTGGTGGTATTCGTGGAAGGTCAGAAACAACCTCCTTCATAATAGCATTCATGAAATTTCACTCATCTTTCTTTGGATTTACAATCGCGACAGGAAAGATTCTACATCTTGGGAAGACTGGATCGAGACACCGCTCGTTCATGGCTAGCGTGATACTTTTTTTTCGATTGCGAGCATTTTGTTGTTTGATTTTCTTTTTTTGGTTTGCTATCTTGCTATTGTATTGCTCCTCTTCTTCAGATCTTGTTTGGGACTGCACCAAAAACATTACGAAGTGAAAACCGGTGGCCCGGCCTTCATTAATGGGAATTTTTCTTCTGTCTTTAAGCAACTGTGATTGACACAAGTTTTTTCAGTCTTTTTACAGTCTTAGCAGTTAAAGATCCAAATTGTATCTAGTTTGTATATTCGTGTAATTCTAGATTGTAATTCGTGTACCTTTGACCTCTATTGTCTTGCTAGATGGTTCTTTCATTCAATAAATTTTTGCCGTTCTAAAAAAAATAAACTCTTGTTTGTCTTCAATATTCAAAAGTCTTCAATCTTCAAAGTATCTTTATTAAACAAAGAATTTATTAGATACTACATAATTTATCTAATTGTAAACTAATCATATTAACGAATATTATATAAAATAAAAAAAACACAAATAATCTTATCAACAATTCATAGAAAAGATCAAATCAAGAATTGACAAACATTAGATACTGCATAGTTTACTTTGTTGGTTGTGGTCGTAAGAATTCAGGGTGGTCACATATATATAGTGGAAATATGGGGAATAATGATTAGGTTTCAATATTTCTATTTGGATATATAGCATATAAGGACTTAAGAAAACATAAAGAATGGGCTTGGGAAAAAAAATGGGTCTTATGAAATGATCAATGTTAAATAAATTTAAATATATGTGATAATAATATACGTAATTCGGTTTTTTCAGTTTAACCGAATTCAATATCTTGTACCCATAACCAAACCGAATATATAATTCAGTTTCGGTTATAACCCAGACCAAAAATCAAATTTAGAAACGGTTTGATTTTTTCTCAGTTTTTCAAACGGCTAGGTTTTCTATTTAAAAAGGTTGAAACCAAATAATGAAC
Organism: Asclepias incarnata; assembly: GCA_025447715.1. Taxonomy (NCBI): domain Eukaryota; kingdom Viridiplantae; phylum Streptophyta; class Magnoliopsida; order Gentianales; family Apocynaceae; genus Asclepias; species Asclepias incarnata. Next base: position 6,190 of record JAOEHQ010039568.1, on the reverse strand, counting down.
GCCCCTAATTATGGGTAATTTGCAGGCTTATTATTAGAACTAAAATTATTGATGTAATGATAGTCTAAAAAGCTATGTGTAATATTCATTAGTATATATAGTTCTCAACTTACATATTTGTAAGACTTTTGTCAATACTCGTTAAAAAAAAAAGTTTCTCCAATAGTTTGATTTACTTGAAACATAGTATAACAATTGGTATAAGAGCTTATGGTACACGATTGAACAACCCCATGGCTGCAATTTGTGAATTTGATGGATTATGGAGTTTTTCCAAAATTGATTGATATTTTCATATATGATTTGACTAGATTCTTAGTTAGTTGTATGTGGAATGTGTTTTTGACCAATCCTACCATTTGAATTGTAAAAATTCAAAATTTAAAGTAGTTAATTGGAGGTTTTTGGATCCGACAGTGAACCAGTAATGGTTTTGAAGCTTTCTCGGTAAATTTCTAAGTTTCATGGCAAATTTAAAGTGGATTTTTGGCGGTTGAGTTATGTTAATTTTTTTGGCAATTTTTACCGAGAAATTTTTCTCATTAAAAGTTCATAGACTGGAGGACGTGGTATTTTTCGACAAAGGTAGTTTTCTAACCATTTTTCATACTTAAAAATTTACCAAGAAATTTTTCATGGTAAATTTCCTTCTTGGACATTTCTTTAGCCTTATCCTAGCCAAGCCATTTACCGAGAGGTTTTTCTCTGTAACTCATTTACCAAAAATTATTTCTCGGTAAATCTTGATCATCCTAAAATTTTAATTTTTTTAAATGTATTTTGACGGAAAATCTTGAGTAAAAATAATTTTTTCTATGTCTAAAAAAAAGTATTTTTACGCGAGATTCAAATTTTTGCATAGCGAGCGTACGTTTTCAGATCAAATTTGGCGGGGAATTTTTGTAAACATCAAAATTTTTCCTAGAACTCAAATCCACTTTTTATGTGAAATTCAAGGATTTGACGAAAACCAAATTTTTCTTTGAAATTTTGGTGTGAAATTCATTTTTTTTAGCTAAACTGATCTAATTTTGGCGGGAAAATGTCAATTCAAATAACGAAAGACCCTATTTCAAGTGACTCAATATTGATTATGTCCATGGAACCCTTGGAACCCTCTTGTTTGGAACGAAGACGTAATGACAATTATAGTTGTTCTTGCCATCGGAGTTCGATTGTTGGTCCTTTTGATACTCCTTGAGTCCTTGTCCATTGTGATAATTATATTGTAGTATGCATAATTTTACGAAATCAGAGTGCTACATAGAAATAACATTCTTCTTTTGGAAGATCTACTTTAAATATTAATTCCACGTTTCTGAGTGAGTTAATTTATGATGAGTGTTATTTTCTTTATACTTTATGTTATGAAATTTCATTCGTATTTTTGTTCTTTGATATGCCAAAGTATGCGTTGCTCAAAGATAAATCAAAGACAACAGATAACATGATTATACTCGAGATAAAAAAAACAGAGGAACAAATGGGGATATCGTAAATGGTGGATTCGTCGAAAAAGAGAGCGTTCGCCCAAAAAGATGGTCTTTGCCTCGATGCTAACATGAAGTTGACGTGGAAGATGGTGTTCGCCAGAATAGATGGAATTTGACCGAGAAAATGGTGTTTGTCGGAAAAGATGGTGATTGGCTGGAGAAGATGGTGTTTGCTAGAAAATATGGTGTTTTCCGGAAGCTGCGTGGCATTTAGGGGGTGTTTGGTGTTGCGTTTCCAAAACAGATTTTGTGTTTTCAAAATAGATTTTGCGTTTTCAAAACCGCGTTTTGATAAAGCATGTATGTACATGCTTCTCCAAAACTGCGTTTTCATAACATATAATCACTTTTTCATCCAAACACTTTTTTAGATTATTTGCGTTATACAAACGCAATAATCAGATAATCAGCTCAAAACACAATCACAAACACCCTCTTAATCCCACATGGCATGACAACAAAGCTATTGACACACTTATTATCCTACATTGCATACCACTTAAGATTGTAAAACTGGTAAAGGGGGAGGAGTCATCACTCCCAAATCTCCAACCCTCCCAAATTCTACCAATAAAATTATGCCAACTCATTTCAACCCTTCAGCCCTCCCAACCAATTTCAGGCGCGCCCATAATTTTTCAGCCCTCCCAAATTTTTTATTTTTTCCCCTTAAACTATTAAACTACACAATTTATAACCAAAAACACATAACATTTCATTAAAAATTAAAAAAGAAAAGTACATAAATATATGTTTAAAAGGAACATTGCAACATTTTTTTAAAATTACATAATTCATGAGCCATACCTGATGGGAAGTCCAAAAATACACTAATAATCTATATAATAATTCATGAACTATACCTGATGGGAAGTCCAAAAATAAAATAAAATCTAAATTGACATAATAGTGAAAATAAGCATATATAATAAGTCCAAAACCAAAAAAAAAAATATTACAAACCAAAGTCACTCACGTGCTCACGTGCTTCACTTTCCCACTTCAACCTGTAACTCTTTTTTTTTTTTTTTCAACCTGCAACTCTTAATCCCAGCAAAAAAAGAAAAAGAAAGAAAGAAAGAAAATTACAAGAACGGTCCCTGTTTCAGCGGCTTCTCCACAGGGCTTAAAACCCTCCGACCAACCCGTTTTGATTAGCCCGGCGGGGGCGGGGCGGTATTACCGCCGGTATGGTGGGAGCCCGTCGCCTACCAGTCGGGTGCTCCGCCTGCTCTTAGGCTTTTGGGATAGCCCTATAGAACAGTTAAGGTATATTAATACATGTCTCAATAAATGTTTGATATGTGTAGCATTTATAGTTTGATATAGTTTCTTAGTTAGATTCATACTGTCAAATTAAATTAATATGAGGTATAATGGCTATGGTAGATTTTTTTTTAGAAAGTCTAATTTCATTAACATATCAAACCCTAATACAAACACCAAAATTCATGTATACACGCCCGTATTGATTATATATTTAGAAGAAAGAAAAACTTTTTCAATTCTCCCACGTCATGGAAAACCTTTTCGCTCAATTCTTAATCCAAAGGAATCCAAGAGATTGTATAGATTCCACCACTCGCAAACTAGACCACGGTATCCCTTGGAAGATCAGTTCATTGCGTGCTTTCCAAATACTTCAACACAATATCAACATAATCGCATGTAGCATCTCATTACTAGATGAGTTAAGAGCAGCCGACACATGTAACTCCATAAGGTCACGAACAGAGAATGCAAAGATGGATGGCATTTTGGACCATCTTTCAACTCTATGCCAAACATCCGATACAAGGGGGCACGACACCAGTAAATGATCAACAGTCTCCAGCCATTCACTACAAATGGGGCAAAGATTACATGGAATCGATACACCACGTTTCAACAAGTTATCCCGAGTTGGAATTCTATTCATTTCCATCCGCCAGATAAAAATACAAACCTTATTAGGTAACCATTTATACCAAGCATGTTGATAGTAACTACTCCCGATAGGCCCCTGGAGTAGCTTTTTGCAAGAAGCCACAGTGAATTCGCGAGAGTTCCCCCCACCGTTCCAAACCCAAGAGACTTCTCCCAATGACCCTGCATCAGGAGCCCGAGAAATATAGTGAGAAAGATCAAAGCTGCGCTAGAGCAAAGAATTGCTAACCTTGCAGATGTTGTATCATCCCCATAGGCATGAGAGCCAACAATATCAGATCCACCTGAATATATTGCCATCATTACTCTTCTCCATAACTTGCCATAGCCATTTGACCATGAGGCTAGTGTTAACATCAACAAGGGAATCCAAACCAACTCCACCATCTTCTTTAGCTAGGAACCACAACCCGATCCCATGAGACCTAATGAATACAATGACGCCCCTCCAACCTTCCCTAAAGGAATATTGTATAATATAACTAGACATACACCATTCATCATTTTAAACAGAATTTTAGAACCTTATTATTAAGTGGTGCAACTCCAATTTAGGGGGGAAAACTTATATTTCCTTAATCAATGTTCAAAATATAGCCAAAAATTTCCATATGTAAGTTTATAATCTTTTTCTTAGAAACGTTTGTAAGTTTGTAAGTTTTTTTTTTATATTATCAAGATTTTTGATAATTAAATTGGGTTTTGATATTAGTGTTGTGTTATTTCGTCCAAAAAAATGGTGTTGCAGGAGATGGTACCGGAAGTTGATCGAAAATTAGCCGGAGAAGATGATCGGAGTTTGAAGTCACCGGAGGTCTATAAATGTATTCGACTATGCCTCAATTTCTATTGTGTGTATCCAACGTGGCATCCTACGTGACGCTTATGTGACAATCTATGTGGCAGCAACTGGCTACACATAAGCATCTTGCCGGTTGGATACATGATTTGGACAATTTAACAAGTTATCAACATACAATGTCCAAAAATTTTTGTTGGTTCCTACTATGTACTTTTGGTCATAATTAGTTACATTCCGGGATACTTATCCCTTTTTTAAATTTAATTATGAAAATCTCAAACATGTCTTACAAGAAAATAAGTCTTACAATGCTAACATTCTTCCCCAAACTTACAATGCTATTGTGTCAAGCGAAAAGTGCATTGGTAAGTATATCTGCAATATATAAAATCGAAGGAACAAAAGGTAAGGAATGTGCTTGGTTAGCACATGAAAAAACGAGTTTTGAGCAATCTGAATAACACTCCTATTGCCTCAATGTAATTGGGAGTATTAAATTTGACACCAATATCTGCAAGTAACCGAAAACCGAATAATTTCGCAAGTAGTCAGGTCATGGCATGATTCTCGGCTTTAGTAGGATATCATAAAGTAACATCTTATTGCTTATTCTTCAACGAGAAAATGGACCATCCGGTAAAGCACGCAAGGTTGAAGATGACTTATGCAAACACAAGAGAGTTTTACATTAAGTGCATCAAAAATGCCTGACAATATGAAGAACAACAACATAGTGAACTGTAGTGTGAGTTGAAACAAACAGACTAACAACATGACCTACCTCACTAGTATCTGGACGAGTGACAGTAACGTAGATAGTAAAATAAGCCCTATACTTGTATTCCAACAATGTGGAATCATGATGATCAGAGACAAATCCAAGGGAAACAACTATTCCTGAAAACTTCTTAAAACTAGCACGTGGTGCTTGTTGAGACCACAAAGAGTCCTTCCAAAGTTTGAAAACTTAACTAGATTGGTGAGAGATACATTTCTTAAAACGGAAATTGCAATGGCAAAAGGATGGATCGGCATATCCAAAGACGAATAAAATAAGATCCATCTACAAATGAGTTCTCGATTACTTTCATAACAAAATGGGTAAGGGTTAATATCGTATTACCCATCAATTTAACTCCATGTGGACAGAGAAAATTAGGAAACTTGAATGACGTCTACAATAGTTTTACATCACAATGAAATAAAGGATCAATTAGCTAGAGTCGGACATCATCAAGGTGACCCATCACAATGGTTAAGTTTAAGGGATAAGTACCCCGGAATGTAACTAACTATGATAAAAAGTATATAGCAGGAACCAACAAAATTTTTGGACATTGTATGTTTATAACTTGTTAAATTGTCTAAATCATGTATCAGGTGACCTGCTAAAATGGCAGCCGGTTACCATCTAATTTATATTAATTTGATCCCTTATGTGGCAGGCTTATGTGGCATAGTCAACACTTAAATGCCGTTGATTGCATTTATCACATCATTTTCACACACACACTCACACTTTCACACACAATTACAAACAGATGAGAAGGTGGAAAAAATGGGTGGCTGAAATATGATCATCAAAGACCACATCAATGTTCTAGAATCTGGCTGGAATCATACTCGACTCCTGTATCCGCAACAAATCAAGTCTTCCTCAACAGAAGATGCTGGTGACCGTGCCGCCTCCGGCATCAGAGTTCGTGTTTTGTAGAAGATTATCACAATCGAGTGCTTATCTTGTTGAATCAGATGAGACTGAATAGAGAAACGATTGAAGACAGAAGAGTAGTTGAAAAGATATTAAAGTTTGAATACATTGTAGTGGCCATAGAGGAATCTAAGTGTAACAACTGCCATTTTGGGCTTATTATTTAAATTACTTAAAGCGACTAAGTTTAGCCTTTTAGTTGAGAGTAGTTAAATCATTGACGACGTAAATTGGAATCATGACGACTGACGCGCTAGA